>JAGDYQ010000055.1:1575635-1586728 GCA_021962125.1 Bulinus truncatus
TTTACATTACAGATGTTGTTTTACATTACAGATGTTGTTTTACATTACATATGTTGATTTACATTACAGATGTTGTTTTACATTACAGATGTTGTTTTACATTACATATGTTGATTTACATTCAATAGCCTATGTTGTTTTACTTTACAGAAGTTGCATTCGAATTGCTTATTTTATTGGGTATATAAAAACTGGCCTATTATTCGCTAGGTGATGACTGACACATTTTTATGCTCTTTCTCCCTTCCCCCGACCAACCCCAGCCCTTACCTCACACTGCGTCTCCCCTCAACCACACAGGTGCTAACTCTCCAAGAAATAATTCAACATCCCCCCCCCTTCCTTTCTACTGCTTGTATTTGCTACAGATTCAAGAAACGAAACGCTGGAATGGACGATTGACCAGTGAACCGCGTAATTTGAGACCCCGCCTTGCTTCCCATTAACCTTAATCCCACTGGACAGCGGGCAGTGAAGTTCCTGTTATATAACGGACAATTCTAGCAGTCAGTCACCCCGTCACGTTCCCACCTTCCTCTCCTCCCCCCCCCCCCGCTCCCCATTCAAGTCGAGCCATCGCCTCCTCCTACCCCCCCCCCCCCCCCACACACACACTTCCCGAACTGAAGTTATAAAAAAAAATAATTCTTGGACCATAAGTTGACCGGCCATTTCCCCTTTGATGTGGACAGCGGGCCAGAAGAAAAAAAAATGCCCCTGATGTGTTTACATATTCCCCCGCGTGGTGGGGGGACTGGGCCTGAAGGCAGGATGACATAGCCACACGTGGCGCCCTCTTCTCCTCTGTTGGCTCAAGAGTGATGATGGACACGAGTGGCCTGAAGTTTTCTTTTTTTTTTCTCCTTGACCATCTCTTAAAGTTGGTTTAATGAATCGTCCTGTGGGTCGAGGTCGCAGGGTTCAGGGTCAAAAGAACATCTGAGTCTAGATGTGTAGGTTCAGATGGCGGTAAATCTATCTATCTATCTATCTATCTATCTATCTATCTATCTATCTATCTATCTATCTATCTATCTATCTATCTATCTATCTATCTATCTATCCATCCATCCATCCATCCATCCATCCATCCATCCATCCATCCATCCATCCATCCATCCATCCATCCATCCATCCATCCATCTATCTATCTATCTATCTATCTATCTATCTATCTATCTATCTATCTATCTATCTATCTATCTATCTATCTATCTATCTATCTATCTATCTATCTATCTCAGGGGACGGATGGCCGTGGATAGAGCCTACTGGCCGTAGATGTAGTCTACTGGCCGTGGATGTAGCCTACTGGCCGTAGATGTAGCCTACTGGCCGTAGATGTAGCCTACTGGCCGTGCGGTAACGCGCTCGACTGTCGACCTGAAGGTACCTGGTTCGATCTCCGGTGAGGGCCAAGGAAATTTTTCAGGTCTTGGCTCAAGTTCCCGATATATCTCCCGTGGTGCCTTCATGGCCATTGCACTATCGGCTATGGTGGGGATGAAAGAAGGGTACCATAAAACCGTCCCATTAGTGGTTTATAGGATCTAAGGGATTTCATCTCATCCTTACAGGGACTTTACACATCTATCTATCTATCTATCTATCTATCTATCTATCTATCTATCTATCTATCTATCTATCTATCTATCTATCTATCTATCTATCTATCTATCTATCTATCTATCTATCTATCTATCTATCTATCTATCTATCTATCTATCTATCTATCTATCTATCTATCTATCTATCTATCTATCTATCTATCTATCTATCTATCTATCTATCTATCTATCTATCTATCTATCTATCTATCTATCTATCTATCTATCTATCTATCTATCTATCTATCTATCTATCTATCTATCTATCTATCTATCTATATATCTATTTCTGTCTGTCTCTCTTTCTGCCCGTCTGTCTATCTAATCTATCAGCATGTCTGCCTGTCTGTGTCTACCGTTATATATCTTTTTTGTCTGTGTCATTTACTCTGATCATCTGATGATCTATTGCCTGTACGCCTGTCTATCTATCTGTTTGTGTGATGAAATATATGTCGTTTTCTATCTATCATTTCATCTGTCTTTTTGTCCGTCTTTCCCTCTGTCCATCTACCCTTCGCGTCTGTTTGTATGTCCGTGCAGTACACATGTTTTTATTCCATAAAAAAATAAATATGTCCATACCATCACCGTGAGCGAGTCGTTAGGTCACACTCTGTCGGCCTCCAGTAAGTCACGTGCCCTACAGTTATCAAGTAAGTCACGTGACAGTAGCCTACAGTTATCCAGTAACAAGGGCGAGCTTTACATCCTTCAAGTTTAAAAAAAAATCTTCAAGGAGCGGCTCCGTTCAATTCTGTTTTTATTACTTTGATGAACGCCCTCACATCCGGTTGATTCGTGTGGCTCCTGTACCCTCCCTCCCTTACCCCCCCCCCCTTACTAATCCTCACTCCCCCACCTGAACCTAGGACAATGGCGGGAATGTAACGCGTGCCTGACGGAAACTTTTTTATTTTTGTGTGTGTGAACATTTGTGTGTGTGTGTGTATGTATGTGTGTGTATGTATGTGTGTATGTATGTGTGTGTATATGTGTGTATGTATGTGTGTGTGTATATATGTGTGTGTATGTATATGTGTGTATGTATTATGGGTGTGTGTGTCTGTGTATGTGTGTGGATGTGTGTGTGAGTGTGTATTGTGTGGGTATGTGTGTCTGTGTGTGTGAGTGTGCATGTACGTGTGAGTGTGTATGTGTGTGTGAGTGTGTATGTACGTGTGTGTGAGTGTGTATGTGTGTGTGTGTGTGTGTGTTTTGCGTTTTCTGTTGCGAATTATTGCCTTCCCTTCTCCCCCACCCCCCACATTTTTTTTTATTACCGAAATCATTTCCCCGATACGCTGTCTCTCCATTCTGAGGATAGGAAGTAATTTACATGTTTTGTTGATTCGACCCAACAAAAGGGGGAATTATAAATAAAACATATAATACAATGTTGTATAAGTTAAGAGTTCATACAAAAATTGGTCAGTCCAGACTTGATTGACTTTGAAATAGTTTTATGAGCACAATAGAACCGGAAGTTGGTGGAATGAAGGGTGTGGAGGGGGGTTCACTAACGTATTACGTGAGACATTTTCTCATGAGTTTTACAATTTTCGACCCCGCCCCCCCCCCACCCCACCTACCTTCTCGTTTCCTTGGCGGTAACCAATAAGTTACTAACCCCCTATATATACATACAAATAAATATAAATATGCCACAGTTTCGCCACCACTGCGTAAGAACTTCTGTTGTATCCACGGCCAGTAGGCTACATCCACGGCCAGTAGGCTACATCCACGGCCAGTAGGCTATATCCACGGCCAGTAGGCTATATCCACGGCCAGTAGGCTATATCCACGGCCAGTAGGCTACATCCACGGCCAGCAGGCTACATCCACGACCAGTAGGCTACATCCACGGCCAGTAGGCTATATCCACGGCCAGTAGGCTATATCCACGGCCAGTAGGCTATATCTACGGCCAGTAGGCTATATCCACGGCCAGTAGGCTATATCTACGGCCAGTAGGCTACCTCCACTAAACTCTGTATTTTAAATATGGCGCTCAGTGGCTACATCCACGGCCAGTAGACTTTATCTACGGCCAGTAGGCTATATCCACGGCCAGTAGGCTACATCTACGGCCAGTAGGCTACATCTACGGCCAGTAGGATATATCCACGGCCAGTAGGCTACATCCACTAAACTCTGTATTGTAAATATAGAAATCGGTGGCTAAATTCAAACTCCAACACAAACCCACCAGCTTTTGTTACTAAAAAGATTTTATACCTTAGTAACACAGAAAAAAAATAACGCACATAAGTAGAGAACATATTTTAGACTTCTTAGACTTAAATTGTAAATAAACGTCGCTTTCGCGCTACTTTTTTCAGTACCGCAAGATTTGAAAAAAAGTAGCGAATTAGCAAGAAGTAACGCAATCTGGCAACACAGCACCCAGCTACAGAGTACTGGATGCTATGGAGTTGAATGCGATGGAGTGTTGGATGCTACAGAGTGTTGAATGCCATATAGTGTTCGATGCTATGGAGTGTTGAATGCCATGTAGTGTTGGATGCTATGGAGTGTTGGATGCTATGGAGTGTTGGATGCTATGGAGTGTTGGATGCTATGGAGTGTTGAATGCCATGTAGTGTTGGATGTTATGGAGTGTTGAATGCTATGGAGTGTTGGATGCTGTGGAGTGTTGGATGCTATGGAGTGTTGAATGCCACGTAGTGTTGGATGCTATGGAGTGTTGAATGCCATGTAGTGTTGGATGCTATGGAGTGTTGAATGCTATGGAGTGTTGGATGCTATGGAGTGTTGAATGCTATGGGGTGTTGGAGGCTATGGAGTGTTGAATGCTATGGAATGTTTGATGCTATGGAGTGTTGGATGCTATGGAGTGTTGAATGCTATGGAGTGTTGAATGCCATGTAGTGTTGGATGCCATGGAGTGTTGAATGCCATGTAGTGTTGGATGCTATGGAGTGTTGAATGATATGGAATGTTGGTTGCTATGGAGTATTGGATGCTATGGAGTATTGGATGCTTTGAAGTGTTGGATGCTTTTGTTGGATGCTATTGAGTGTTGGATGCTATGGAGTGTTGAGTGCCATGTAGTGTTGGATGCTATGGAGTGTTGGATGTTTTGAAGGATTGGATGCTATGGAGTGTTGGGTGATAATAGTGTTGAATGCTTTTTTTTGGATGATATGAAGTGTTGGATGTACAAAGAGCGTTACTTATATGTAATAACAAAAGTCATTATGTTTTAATCACTGCAGTTGATCAAAAGACACCAAGATGTGTTCATGAACATTTATCAATTAATTTTGCCACTATTTCTTTGCCCACATCTTTTTGAACCCCTAGCAATCATAAAGTAAAAAAAAAAGTAAATGCATCACTAATTGTATTAAAATTGTCACAAAACGTTAAAAGATCAACACAAAACGTTAAAAGATCAACACAAAACGTTCAAAGATCAACACAAAACGTTAAAAGATCAACACAAAACGTCAAAAGATCAACACAAAACGTCTAAAGATCATCACAGAACGTCAAAGGTCATCGTTCCGCTCTCACAGCCTGAAGTCAGCCAACAACCATCTCTATACTTACAACGAGACCTTGATATTGCTGTTTTTTTTTTAACCAATGATTGTAAAACTTTCTGGTCACACCCGCAGTAACTTGTTCCCCCCATTAATGTCACTGAACCATGTCAGTTTATTCTAGCCACTTCTTATTCTGTTCTTGACGATTTTGTTCCGTCTTTGAACTCCAATAGCGCCAGCTATTTTATCTGCATGACTTATCAACAGAGTGTAACCTTAAAGTTAAGTTCAAAGTATTAACAAGATCAAAGTCATTCACGGCTAGAAGAGTTTCAATTAATATAAATAAAAGCGTGCATAATTTTTACACATTTCCCACGATTTAGTATACTTACTACTGGTTTACTACCAAATGCCCATGAGTAGGTGCAATGTTAGGCCTTCATTGCGTGCACAGTTCCGGCGTAGTGCGCAAAATAAAGCATAATTACCACAAAATACCCAAAAGCCATCACAGTACTAGCATATTGTCTAAAAGCATGTACAGTTGTTAAACATCGCTATCAAATTTACTTTAGTCTATATGTGATCAATCACAACCACAGAATATAAATTATACATTAAGCGCATCGCCATTTTAAAACTCCTATACCGATAGCTAAAAAAAAATGGCCGCCATTAATGTTACTTTCCTTTTTAATAGTGTAGCACCTAAATGTTGATACACAATGAATGGAATAACACATACATATATGACGATTTTCGGTAAAATCAATTTTATATTGACGATGTGCATTCTGTATACTTTATATTCTGTGCTCAGAACGATTTTTCGATAACCAATAACAAGTCTGGGGCAGGTTTACATTGATGGACGGCTGGTCGAATGGTGTAGAATGCTCGACTGTGGACCTGATAGGTCAGGGTTTGATTCTCGGTGGGAATCAACGGAATTTTTCCAAGTCCTGGTGAAAGCTGGTAAAATTTTTCTTAAGTCCACCCAGCTGAAAACGTATACATGACTTAAATTAAGAGAGGTAAGGGCGGCTGGGCGTTGTGCTAAACACACGATCCCTTTATATGCCTTACTCTGATCATCTGATGATCTATTGCCTGTACGCCTGTCTATCTATCTGTTTGTTATAGAACCATGTATTCTTTACTTCATCTATCCCGATAGCCAGTTATGGAAATTTGCTTTTTTTCAATAATATAAATAATTGCGGTGTGGGTTCTGCTGTAAATCGAAAGTAAAGAATTAATACAACAGTATTCCAGTTTAAAATACAATCATTAAAAAATCGGATCTGCCCGAAACCAAAAATAACCTAGCCTACCAATCAAGCATAAGGGGATACAACTCTAAACAAAGGTTTTGCAGGGTACAGCTAGTATATATATATATATATTAAACCATAAACCAGCTGTACAAAAAGTTTAGGTTTTTTCTTTACTCTTACCTATGGTAATCGACGCAAACAATTTTAGATCTTTTAAGTTGTTTTTTTTTTAAACTGTGTACCGTGGGCTTAAAAAGAACTTCCTGAATGTTTCAAAGGAACACAAGAACCTCCATGGATGAGTTACAACATACAATTTTTTTTAGTCATTTCAAAGTTTATGGCATCAGCTTCATTAACTTCCTTTTATTAGCAAATAGAAATTAACATATACATATATTTCTTTCAAACTTCTCTATATGAAAAAAATCTATATATACGGGAGAAGTATGGACTCTGGAAGCAGGAAGAAAGGAAAAGAGAGAAGCAACAGAGTTTGGTGGGCGTTGGCTGTGGCTCAGTTAAAAAACAACAAACGATAACAACTATGTGAAGCAAGACTCAAGGAACTAAAATTTCAACGTGACAAATCTACCAGTGCAGCGGCTCTCAACAGACAGTACGCGTACCGCAAGGGGTACACGGGAAAAGTCTAAGCAGCGGTACGCAGTGACATAAATTGTGTATAAAATAACCAAGAGTGTAAAGAAGGTCACAAGTCTGCTGCCTGACTCATCACCAAACCACGTGCTCAGGTATCACATTAGAAACACATTTAATTATGAAAATAAGTATAATTATTCGCGGATTTACGAGTTAGGGGGTACCCACAGATATACTTTCGTACCTTTTGAGGTACATTTGCGAAAAAGGCCGAGAACCTCTGTGCCAGTGTGACTGTAAAAAAAACAAAAACAACAAAAAACATAGTTGATTTTAAGAAAGGAGGGTGGGGGAGAGAATTAAGGGACTGGTAAAAATGGAGCTAATTGTAGAATTCATGTCAATACATTTTGATTGGTGGCTTGGTGGCGCTTTGGCTGCAAATCCTAACGGAGTGACAAAGGTAACGGGTTCGAGCACCTGGCAACGCCAATCATCATTTTTTTTTTCAAATCCTCCGTGGTAACTCAGTGTTTCCACAAAAAACACTTATCTATCTTTCTCAAATTTTCCACACTTTTGAAACTTTGCTTTACAAAAACTAAATTTCCTAAATCGTGCAACATTGCATTTTGATTACAAAGTTTAAGAGGTCATACAATGTGTGTGCTACTTTTTTTTGTAGGTTTTGCGTTACTTTGTCTCAAAACTTTCTGGTAAGACTGACTTTATCAAGTAATAAAACATCTCACGTTTATAATAACTCAAGAAATATCATTTGCATATGTCGTATGTAGTGAGGCTAGAGATCAACATACAAACAAGTCAAAGTGACTTCATTGTCGTATAAACAAATTGTCTATCACGGTCGTCTTTCTTTGGGAGAAGGGGGGAGGGTGGGTGGAGGCCAAACAAATTAAGCCCCTCTCTCATAAAAGTCTACAATTTACATTTGTTTTTATATTGGGCCTTTTATTAGTTAAAACGGGCATTACCAATACTATCTCAGCAGTCTTTACTTGCTTGTTACAACAGTCGTATTTCCATCATTCAAAATGATATAATACTAAATCCATTTTTGAAATTCCTTTTAATGGTTTCATTTATGATTTCATTTATGGCTTAGTACCATAATTTGTTTAAGGCTGTAGTATTATCAGCATTGAATGTTCAAAGTACATTTCTTGGTATCTACATCCTGTACTCAACTGTTTTATACGCGTTTTATCCGCAGTTTATCCGCGTTCGATCTTTGATTGCACTTGTTGCATTAATCTTTAAGTGGGGGCCAAGAGAATCAAACCAGCAGAATGTTTGATCACATGACACAGCTGGATACATTTTTTTTTAAATAATCGAAACAATCCTGAGGGTAAAAATTTTAAGTATGTGGACTCCATTCTCTACTACCACAGCGATTCTCAAAGTGTGAGCCGCGAGATGATTTGTTGTGGGTCACTAAAAAGTTTCATGATTTATTAATCGAGAATTCGTACAACTATTTTGACTTTTTTTTTACCTTTTTTTTTGTATCTTTACTTGTGGGTCTCGAAAACCGATTGCGTTCCTTGGTGGGTCGAGAATTGCAAAAAGTTTGAGAACCAGTGTACAACCAGATGTGATGTTTCTTTTCATAAAAAAAAGTAAACAAGGAGTGGCTGATTCCTGCCCTCCCCCCCCCCCCCTTCACCACTCTGCTTTACTTCTAGATGCATTGAAAACAAAAAATTAGGTCATTCTTTTTCTTTTTATAAAATAAAACCTTGGAATACGGTTAAAACTCTTTGCTCCAATTATGAAATAGGCCAAACACCTATTCCACCCCCCCCCCTCCCTCATTCCCTCTCCATCCCATAACCACCGTCTTCGGTGAGTCAAGTGTTAAGAGTGAGATATGAATGAAGATTGTTAAGTGGACCAAGTACGTCACGCACAATGTGGGTCACGGGGTCGGTTTGGGACTGATGACAGATGACAGACAGTGACATTTTCCCGTTGTGCTGCATTTAAAATAAAAAAGTTTTTGAAGCGGCGAGGGCGTTGACAAAAAGAATTGCAGTTGTCCACGCGGATTGAATTTCAAAAAGAAACTTTGGAATATATAGAACTTGAGATGATGCTACGGCCGTAGTAAAGTATTGTTTCTGCTAGTTTCTAGTTAAATACATTTTTGTTCTATTCAAACTTCGAATCAAAGTTTGCAAAAAAAAAAAAAGAAAAAATGCAATAGATATAAAAAAAGACCCACAGTCTCAGGGTGGTCCTAAGGTGTAAGCAAACTATTCGGCTGCCCATCTGAAATTTTATTTTGCAAGTCACACTGACAGGGGCAATCTTGCCACTTTTTCCTGGGGCGCCGATCTAAAAATTATTTCTCATTTGGGAGTTGTCAAAAGAGTGGGGGCCCCAGTTTTGAAATATTTTTAAAGGACCAAATGTTTGAAACCAGTAGTCTTAACTGCGTCTTAGTCCAAGCCCCTCCCCCCTCCCATACCTTTGCATAGGGACCCAAAATAAGCATGTCATATGGCCCACGGGAGAAAAAGGTGAAACTTCCACCATGACCTGAAATAATTACTTGGTCCACATTAGAGATCAAACCCGGTACCCTCATATCGACAGTCGCGCGATTTCCATCGCTCGCTATCCCGTCTAGTACTCATCATCGTGAATGATGTTTGTACAATTATTTAACTAGGCTCAGTACTACTCAGTAAAAAAGCGTACAATTTCAAGATTTTTTTATTGCATCATTAAAGCACATCAACTCAATGTTGAGTAAAAATAGTGAGCATACTGTTAACAGCAGTAGTTCCATACCACAGTAGTTCGATACCACAGTAGTTCCATACCACAGTAGTTCCATACCACAGTAGTTCGATACCACAGTAGTTCCATACCATGGCAATTTAATACCATGGCAATTCCAAATCATAGTAGTTCCATACCATATTAGCTCCATACCATGGCAGTTCCATACCACAGTAGTTCGATACCATAGTAGTTCCATACCATAGTAGTTCCATACCACAGTAGTTGCATACCACAGTATCATAGTAGTTTCATACCATATTAGTTCCATACCATAGTAGTTTCATACCATATTAGTTCCATACCATACTAGTTCCATACCACAGTAGTTCCATACCACAGTAGTTTCATACCATAATAGTTCCATACCATAGTAGGTCCATACCATAGTAGTTCCATACCACAGCCCCGTAGCGTGAAAATTCTACAGGAGGGGGCAGGCATTCTACAGCAGGGGCCAGGCAATAGCGGGGGGGGGGGGCAGGTAATACATTTTACTAAGTAGAAAAAATAAGCGGGGGGGGGCAGACAAAACGCAGGGGGGCTCAGCCCCCTGCCCCCCCCCGCACGCTATGGGCCTGGTTCCATACCACAGTACGTGACAGTAGTTCCATACCACAGTAGTTCCATACCACAGTAGTTCCATACCACAGTAGTTCCATACCACAGTACGTGACAGTAGTTCCATACCATAGTAGTTCCATACCACAGTACGTGACAGTAGTTCCATACCACAGTAGTTCCATACCATAGTAAGTGTAATACGGGCTGAGAACCTCTGCATTTTATTATGTGAATTTTACGAGTTTGATTCCCAGTGTCGGATTAAGTCCCATGGATGTTCTAAGTTCCAAGTAATTTTGGTGCTCCCTCCTCCCCCCTCACTACGAATGTACTTTGTACAAATTGTACCATCGCATTTTAGAAACAAAAAAAATTTCTATCCTTGGTTCTCAAACTTGTATGCTATTCGACCCACTTTAACAACAGTTTTAATTTCGCAGACCCACATGCTAAGAAAATCTTCTATAATAGAAAATATAATAAAAGGTCATTGATTTTATTTGTAGATTTCTCTTTTTACTTTGTTTATTGGCAAACGTTTAGTTATCATATTATTTAGTTAGACAACGATAATTGTAACTATGGTTACATAGATTCTCGATCCATAGAATGAAATTTACAAATGTGGTCGTGACCCCCCAGTCTGAGAATCACTGGTCTACAATTTACTAAACACACGGGGGCTACATGGGACTAGTAATATAATAATAAAA
>JAGDYQ010000055.1:1587228-1598344 GCA_021962125.1 Bulinus truncatus
GTGTACAAGAAACATTGCTTTGACGCCACCTTCTTAAAACTGTTACATTTAACTTCAATGAGCACATTTCTTTACATTAGTTTTTCTTACTATAAAGGTGCTTAATTTTTTTTACTTACTAACTTTGTAGAACATTGTTAAATGAAATGTAAAAATAGAATTTTGGAGGTTTGTTTTTTTTTCCCCACATTTTTGTGCTATTTCACTTCGGGGTATCTTACATTTTTAATCATAGACATAAATTGGTTAGGAGGGGTTGTCACTTGCTAAATTTTGTGTGCAACTAATTTTTTTTATATTTTCAATAATGTTAACCTAATTAGCTTATTCAGAAAGTCAAAAGATGCTTTTTATTTTCTAAGACATCTATCATATGTTTATCCATTGGGTTCTCACTTTTTGATGTTTTTTTTTTTTTCAAATTTCAGAATTTTATGCCTGTACCTTCATAAAAATAATAATCCTTTTCCTACTTTTACTACAAATCCATGTTGCAGAGATCATAAGGGGAGATAATAAAGCAGGTTTTATTTTCGAAGTTTTTTTTTATTTAATACATGTATTTGTGTTCTTTAGATAAAAGTATTTGAGCAATTACAATTAGTTTAAGCTTTAAATTAATTAAGCAATATTTTTTAAATTAACTGCTTGAGCAATCGCGACTAGTTTAATACTTTAAATGAATTAAACAATATTTTATAAAATTGATTACATGTTAAAAACCACTCATGACAAAGGCTATCATCGTTTTATTTGAAGGATGAAACATCTAATTATCATTCATATATCAATTGGCTGTGATATGAATAAACGAAAATAAGCAATTGTATTTATAAAAGCTGTCTTATTTATTTTTCCCTAGATAAGTTTTTTTAGTGGGCATATTTTACTTTTATAAACTGTTTTTCTTTTTCAAACTGCCAATTAAAATTTTTTTTGTGTTGCATCATCTCTATATTTATTAAATGTGTTTTAAAATAACCCCTTGTTAGATATTTTTATGATGTAATTGTTACCCAGAGTAGTTTAGAAATTTATTTATTTTTTTACATGATCACAATAAAATGTATGTTGTATAATTTTATTTCTTTTGTTGAATGTTTTATTACGTTTTATTAAGTGTTTTAGAAATATCTAAAGTTATAGTCTTAATGATATATATATATATCAGGTCTGCTCAGTGGTCCCCAACCTTTTTCTCGCCGCGGTCCGGTCAACGTTTTATAATTTTACTGTGGCCCGCTGAATGGGGGGGGGGGGGTTGATTATTTATACTTTAGATTGTTTTGATTTACAATACCAATAAGGAATTAAATAAAAAAAAGAAATAGTTTAATGTTTCTTGGGCGGCCCAATACCATTTGATCCACGTACCGGTACCGGCCCCCGGGGGGTGTGTACCACTAGTCTACATGGCAATTAAAGCATGACGAACATTATGCTTAAACGTTTAGTCTGTGGCAAACCATTGGGTAGACAGCATGGACCATCCTCTCCCAGTTATAACATTAAGTATAAGATTACATTTTCACTTTGACCTAAATATTACACATTTGGACAATAAGCTTTATATTTAAAGTGTCTTGGGTACCAAACATCCACAGAATGCCACTGCTCATAGTATTTTTGGCGAATGTTTCTCATAAAATGGCACACATCAGATTCTTTGATTATATATCTAACCTCTAATGGCAGAAAGGAATCCTAAATAATAATAGAAAATACAGATGGACCTGAATAATTTAAATAGCCACTTTCCGCTTTACTCCATACCATTCAATGTTTCCAAATCATTCCAAATTTTTTTTTGAGACTGTAGATCCTTCATGTTCTTTAACTCGGAAAAACGTTTTATAAAAGTGTCACCACGTTTTGTGTGTGTGTCCTATGTTTTATTTCATGCTCATAAGTTTCAAAAATTATATAGGAGACACCACGGGGGACATATGCAAATGACTTTAACTAGAACTTGATTCAGCGATTAGCACCATATGCAGGTTGGGCTCTTTACCAAAGCACCACCTAGTAGTTTTCAGTGGATGCCCTCTGCGATGGCCTAGTTTGACTATCCATAAGAACAGCCACAGCCAATGGGGCTCCTAAGGACTGGGAACTCTTGACACGAGTTTCGATTGCAACCCCCCACCCCCCCTTCTTCTCCAGCCCGCATGTGGGCATGACTTGTCATATAACTCTTTGATATTGATCTAGGTGACAGCCATCTTGATCGGGGCGTGCCCCACCGGTATATGGGCCCCCCATTATATTAACCATCCATTTTTTTTTCTGCAGCGTTAGCACCGCCCATGAGATGAGATTGATGCACCATGTTATTACACAATACGACAGGCTCAGCACTGGTTTGTTTAGGCCTTTAGGGCAGAGCCGTTATTGGGTTCTTAAGGGTCCCAGACACAGAGGCGGACCTAGGGTTGGGGGGAGAGGGGGTCCCAATTCGAAAGTCTCCCTGGGTCCCAGCTTGAGGGGGGCCCCAATTATTTTTTTAAAATTAAATATTAAGTACTTTATGTAATATCATGGTTTCATGTCATAATACAGGGGGCCCCCAAAGAGACCAAGCCCCCGGGTCCCCCCCCAAATCCCTAGGTTCGGCACTGCCCAGACAGAGGCCCTAGCAAAAGTAAAATCGTGGGGCCTTCTTCTTGAAACCATATTAAACAGAAATGAATGCTGGGAGGGGGGCCCTTTTGAAAGCGGTGGCCCAATGCGGTTTGCCTATCCATAAAAACGGCTCTGGTTTGTGGAGTGGGAGGACAAGACTGCCGCCCTGAATGGCATCGGGAGGGATGGGGGGGGGGGGGTTCCTGTGAAATTTAATCTGAAAAGGAATGTACAAAGTCGGATCTTGCTGAATTTATTTCCCCTGAATTTATTTTAAATTGATCCAGCCCCGTAGCGTGAAAATTCTACAGCAGGGGCCAGGCAATAGCGGGGGGGGGGGGCGGCTAGGTGATACATTTTACTAAGCAGAACAAATAAGCAGGGGGGGGCAGACAAAACGCGGGGGGGCGCCCCCCCCTGGCCCACCCGCACGCTACGGGCCTGAACTGATCCATATGTTGTTGTTGTTCTTTTTAAAATTATCATGAAAAGAGGTGTGTGTGTGTGACTTAAAGTAGATGACGAAATATGAATGAAACTATAATTGACTTATTTTCTTTGTTTTTTTTTCAATAATGAACAGTAGTTGGTCGTTGTTTTAAAAATGCAATCTTTGACATCCATAATGCAGGCCTACTTATTTCATTCACACCAGTAATTGGGATCGTTGTCATATCACTTAAGGCCCAGTACTACAGAATGGACCTTTTTTCCTTAAATTTGTAGCTAATGTAAAGACATTGTACACATATAATTAGTACCCAAAGACATTTTAAAAAATACTAACACTTTATTAAAACATGACATGGTTGCCATGGCAACGGTGGCCATATTGGATTTTTACTACAATTGTGTACAAAAATAAAAGTGTTATAACTAAATAATGATACATACAATTTTTAAAAAAAATTAGGTAATTATATTGAGAAGCATCTCCTTAACACTTTCTATATTTTACAGTTTTTTAAAAGTATAGCTCACTTTTTTTTATTTTATCATTTTCATGAAGTACCCTTAATTAGAGGGGCGGGTGTGGGGGGATTGAAGTGACACACAATGATAACAAATGGTACAAAAAATAAGCGTTAATACACCCAGGGGGGGGGGGGGGGAGTCAGAAAAAATAGCTACATAAGTGAAATGACAGTAAGTAGGTCAGATTTTTTAGCTAGCCGTGAATAGTGCCGCTTTGTTATTATGCAGAAATGTTACCAAAAAAAAAGATAATAATAATAATATATAGTGTATATGTTACAAATTATTTGTTGCTAGATTCTTGTATCAATCACATTTCATACTAATTTATTTTTTTTGTTCACTCTTTTGGCTGGTCTGTGTGGGGGAGGGGGGGTGTGATTCTTCTAACTGTAGAGATGACATCCGGGTTATTGTTACTGATAGTGGTGCAACTACTTTAACTTTGGTCTAAATACAAAAATGACGAAACTGGCCTACATTATAAAGTGTCCTTTTTTTTTCCTATATGAGGCACAATATTTATATTTAACGCAAAAAGAATACGAAACTAACTGAGCTTCGTCAGTTGTGAAAAAAAAAATAATCAGAGATTCAAGTACAGTGGTTTGTAAATTACTGTAAGTACATTTCTCTATTTAACTATTATTACGGATTTGTCATTTTTTTTTCTCTAGTGAGTTGCATCAACAAGTGCTTATTAGATATTTAACATGTATCACGTGATACTTGGTAGGTTGTCACCATATGGTTGTCACTATAAAAATCTGTAACATCAATCAAAATTAAGTTTTAAAGAAATACAGTGCACTGAGTACAGTGCAATGAGTACAGTACACTGAGTACAGCACAGTACTGTTGCTCCCGGGGCCTCAACTGACCTGAGTCCAACTCTGATTATATTTATTGCAGGAGAGAGACAGACATGCAGACAGAAAAGAGGGGAGGGGTGGACAGGGTGACCAACTGGCTGATGTTTACGTATTTATTTATTTATTTCATAGCAGCTTTTAGAGTATGCTTAATTCGTTTTTATTTCAGACATGAGCGAGACAATGAACTTCACAACCATTCAGTTTTGTGAGGATCAATTCTGGGTAATTAATGATTTTTCTCCTATATGTGCACGTGTGTGGTGTGTAGGTTACGTGTTGGCTTCCCAAACTTTAAAAGGGGCTCCCTTTTAAACATTTTGTGAGGGGCGGGCCAAGTTGTTAGCAACGCTGCTGGTGTTACGAGTTAAGGGTATTTGATTGTGTTAAAGTGTGTGTATTTCAGCTTATTTATTTTATTTACGAAACTAAACTTTTTTTTATGATAAAGCCGCTGCTTGCAAATATTAGACACAGTATGCATTGAAAACTGAAGCCCTCAATTGGGCCCCTCGCCCCTGACAATAGCTCGGATGTCTTTACGGCTGGCTAATAAACGTCCCATGCTCTTCACAGCACCGTAGTAGAGATAGTGGCCAGAGCCGTCCTCATATAAAGGCAGAATAGGCTATATATAGAACAGGGAAGTCCCGATTTAAAAAAGTCGATTTTCTTTTCTGCTGATTTTTATAGTGTTAAAATTGTTTATTCATATCGCACTTGCTACGGGTACGTAATTACGTGCTCCGTATTTGTTTTGGCCCGGGGCACGTAAATAGATGTGCGCATGCGCGACTTTCAGGAATTGAAAACATAACATATTAGAAATTGGAAAATATCTGTGAGGCTCTCTAGCACAGTCAGTTGCCGGGACCCGATTTTGGCCGACTATGTGTGGGTTCAAATCCCATTAGAATTTTTTTTTTCAATTTTTTTTGTTTCAGAATAATAGATACTAATTTAGAGCATATTTTTTTTGTTTATTACATTATGAAAAAAAAAAGGGATAGGGGGTTAGGGTTAGGGATAGGGGGTTAGGGATAGGGTTAGGGATAGGGGGTTAGGGTTAGGGATAGCATCATATCGCTATCTGAAAAAAGGGTTAGGGTTAGCATCATATCGCTAAAAAATTAAAAAAAAAGGTCTCTCATTATGTACTTTTGAAAAAAAAAATGTGTTTTCACTTTCTTCTGACCTAGTTTAGGCCTATATTCTTATTTTGTAATTTAAAATAATTCAAAGCCGTATTTCTTTTAAAAAAAATATTATAAAAGCTGAGAACTTAATTTGTTTAGAAAATTGCGAAATTTCTTTTTGTTTTTTAACATCATATCGCTAAAAATACGGAGTCCCGAAAGTCGCGCATGCGCACATCTATTTACGTGCCCCGGTCCAAAACAAATACGGAGCACGTAATTACGTACCCGTAGCAAGTGCCTATTCATATTACAATATGGCTTACTATCACGGTCCAATCATTAAGCTTAATTGCATCATCGCCATCTTTCAATTTATACATACAATTTAAATAAAAATAACAGCAGGTGATATAAACTTCATACAAAATTTAAGATGTTTTGATAAAAGAAATTCCTTAAAAATATAACTCGTTAAAAAATATCTCTCCGGTCACCAGTTTTTTGTATTACTCCCCTTGAAAAGTATTTATCTTTGCAGTAAAAAAAAATATTAGAATACTGCAGTAACTGAATAACTTCGATCCCTAGACTCTACTGTCATCAAAATATATAACGTAAGTGATATTCCGTGCTTCCGTCCACAGAATATATATAATTTGTCGGTAAATTGTCTACTACTACTATCCAGACGTTTATCTTTTTATTTTTAATTACAGGATTTTGAACTTTTTTGGAACAATACATGGCCTCAGTTCACGAGATGCTTCCAGGAATCATTCCTCTTACCTTTTCCAAGCTTGCTTCTATTTATGTTTTTACCATTTTATTTGTGTGGATACATAAAAAAGCAAAGGAAAGGGCTATTGCACCTGGATAAATTGTTTGCTCTTAAAATGGTGATTTTTATTGCTTTTTTATTTAATTAAGCTATAGTTAATATTATTTAATGTTTTAATTAAGTATTTAAGACTAGACAGTAGACTAGATGTAAAGCAGTGATTGAATTCTCAAAGTATGATTGATTCAGGAGTGACTTTGATAGCCCTAGACTCAAATACCACTAGAAATGGGTCGTGGAACACAATAAGCTTTAAGAAAAAAAATATTTTTAAAAAATTCCATTCAAAGATAAATCTCAGATTTAAAATCTATTAAATTTTCATTTCTAAATAGTTTTGAAACATTTCTATTCCCCTACTTTAAACTAATTGATCTCTTTTTGTATGATTGGGTAAATCAGGGGTGGGAAAACTTTTTCAATTGAGGGCCACATTTAAAACTTGATAGCTATTGGTGGGCAGCATATATATTTTGTCTCCTTCAATTACAGTTTACACTGTATGAAAATATGAACTAATGATAATAACAATGTATTAGTCATTTTATTTCACATTCACACTCCATAACACATGCACATTACATTTTAAAAATACGAACTAAATCAGTTCAGTGCTAATTTGGTAATAAGACTTTACTATTCATATTAATTCAACTAAACTTTATTGTTTACTGTTAAGTCAAAGGAACTTAATTTACACACTAGCTGACCACAGAGTACACTTATAACTAATGAGAAGTATGTAACTTTTCACAATTTTGGATATTGTTTGTGAACTGTGGAACCAGTTTACTGGTTGTGAATTGCATGACAGCATATAAATTGCAGTCAGTCAACATCGATCTGTTATTATAGTTGTTTATTTTCATACAAGGAAAGGCTTGCTCATAAATGTATGTGGACCCAAATAGTGACAAAAACTTAGCAGCAAAAGTTTTTTAGTTTCAGAAATTCCACTGCTAGCAAACATGTTAAAAAAAACAACAAAAGAACTGACTTGAACTTCTCCTTTAGGTCATAATTTGCTTGTAAATCATGCAGCTCTAACCACTATTCTTGAGTCATAAAACCAATTTAATATCCCTAAATTTGAATCAAGTAGTCGGAATATAATGTAAAAAATACAGCGAAAATTCTAAACAAAGAAAATTATCATTGACAGAATATCGCAACATACATATGGGTCGCATGCGACCCTCTGGCTGTAGTTTACCCTCCCCTGGAATAAATGATTTGTAAATCTATTTTTTTTGCATTATATTGAATCACTCCTTAACTAAAGTATGGTTTAAGAGACAGTTAACATATTGCATCACATATCATATAGTGCATTAAGGTGGAAAGGGAGGTCTTATTTTTGTTATAAGATGTAATAGAAATGTATATAAAATAAATATTAAATATTAAAAGCTTCTGTTATATTAATTATAATTAAAGGGGAAATCCCTGAATTTTTTTTATATGAATTTCAAATAAGAAGCTGTGGGCGGGGGATATTTTAAATAAACTTTGTGAATGGTCCCTACAAAATTTGTGAATGTTCCCTAACTATCTTTCATTTTATTAATATAAAATATTAATCAGATATGCCAATAGATATTTATAATTCGCTACTTTTTTTTGTTTGCATAATAACTGAACAAATTTGTAAGCAACAGGTTAAGACTCAAAAACATTATTTAAATATTAGGTCTTTTTAACTCTGCCAACACTATAATGCTATAGACTTCCTTTTAATTTTATGAATTTAATATTTTGAAAATTGCCAGGAGTCAAGGGCATTATATTAGTAGTCTTATTGAAGTCAATTTTTTTAATTAATTGAGATGTTATTTTTCAAACATTCAGTAACAAAGAAAAAAAATTATTAAAAAATTCTTTGTTATTATAATATTTTATCTGCATGTTAGTAAAGAATAAACATTTATTCTCTTTCATTCAGGTCGTCAACACAGTACTGATAGTGACAGAACTTGGCACCCTAGCCATGACAATCATATACCCACCAAGTGGATCAGCAATATTTTTAAGCAGTGTAAAATTGTGTAGTTTTGTGAGTTATCTATTTTCAGTCATTTATATGCTTTACATTAAATAGAAAATTATACAAAGCACATTTTTATTATTTTAAAAGATGAATTACAAGTGTGTCAAGAATACTCTGAATTTTACAGATTGCAATAGGTTTCACACTTTTTCAAGAGCAGATGAGATCAACCAATAATTCGCCTGGTCTTTTTTTGTTGGGTGTCTTTATGCTGTTGGTTCACATTGTGCCATTTTATTCAAAAATTATTCTTCAGGTAATATACTTTCTTCTAGGAAAATAATTCAGTTTAGTCACTAGCATTCTCTCTCGCACCCAGGGTCAATGTTGCCCATTCTAATGCCATTTTTTTACTACTGGGTTGAAAATGCTGGTGGCAAAGTAATACCCCAACCGACCACCCCCCACTCCTCCGCCCCCCCCTTCCCCATTTACACACAATGCCATATTGATTACTTAGTTCCAACTTATTACATGTACCTTTTATTTCATTTAGATATTATAACCAGCTTCTTAGTTTATAGGCTGTTTTATGGATTTATGTTATCTGTAATTTAAAGCTCAATGCAATCAATATATTTTTTTTATATTATAATTTTAGGAATATTTGGACAACAACGCAATATTTGTTTTATTCTACGTCAACTTTGGGGCAGTCTTAATATTCACTATTCTTCATTGTTTTAATCATGGACATTCTAAAAATAAGGTTAGCTTCTTATATCTATTGATTTTTTTAAGAGTGAATTATATAAATTAATAAACTCAATAAAGCTTTAGTGACATGTTTATACAAATAATTTACAAGTAAGTTTAGTACCCATCCTTTGTTTTTTTGTAACAATTATAATTTTCAAATAGAATAAGTCGAAAGAAGAAGATGCTGATTTAATGTCAAAGTTCTTACTGGGATGGGTAACAAAGTAAGTTTTTCTTTTCTAGTAAAATAAATGTTACTGTTGTAAAAGATATCTTGATACATGTTATTGATTTTGAACTATAGTTAACAAAAAATAAAAAAAATTTTTTTTTTTTTTTAATTTAAAAACATTTAGACTTGTTATCCGAGGATATAAAAAGCCACTGACTGAAAAAGAAATTGATCCTTTGAAGAGAAGCTTACAGTCATCAGTTGTAGTTATAGACTTTCTTCATTTCCTAAAACATTATGGCATTCGGTGGGTTATTTCGTTATTTGAAACATTAAATTATGAAAATGACCTTTCTGATAATTTAAGTTCTAACAATTAAAATAAAATTATTCTATTTTATTCATATCTGTTTATCACTGTGTTTTAATGCTAAAATTAGTTATTATTTTTTCTATATCTATTGTAAGCATTGAATTTATACGTAAGTATATGAATGAATGTATTAATAGAATAATTATTTATTTCCTCAAAAGTTTTAGAAGCAGTCAGCAGGATTCTGAAAATGGAGTCGTAAAGAGCAAGTCAAAGTACATTAAAAACGCACACAGTAAAGATTGTGATGAAAATCACCACCCAATTGACATGCAACTACAAAATATAAGCAAAGCAGATGAAGAGAAAAATGAACTAGAAGAACTAATGGTAAATTTTTTACCAAAAGCCTCAGTGAAATCAAACGTGAAAGTATTACCCTTATATTTATGGAAGGTAAATACATTATTGTTTCTTTGTTTTTATTGAGTTAATCTTTTGAGCTAGTTAATGCATGCATAACAGTTTAGTGCATATTTTACTCCAATAATGGATGCTTGTTGATATTTTAAATATGTATTTAGATTCGTTTACTAGGGAATACAAGTATTAATATTTTAACCAGTTTTTTTATTGTTTTGCAGGTTATAATAAGAACATTCTGGAAACAGATCATTTATATTTGCTTTTTGGGACAGATAGCCAAGTTTTTTACATTACTATGTCCTTTTATAATGAAGTAGGTTTTTAATATACGCTTTTTTAAAACTTGCTTTAGTGGTTGTTGTCTTTGTCATGTCTTATGGTGTTTTTGGGAAATTTTAAATCAATTTCCGCTAGCTTTTTGAGGTTCATTTGAAATGTTTAGTACTTTTGTATTATTACTGACAAAATACTATTTTAAAATGTGCAAGGAAATTAAATCTTGGTGAGTCCATAACTAATGACTTTTTAAATCTCTCAACATTTAATGTACTTGACAGATCATTCTAAAATTTGATTAATATTCAGTTATATGATAACACTTCATCTTAACATTCATTTACATTTTTAGATAAATATGGACATTATTAAGTTCATTTCATATTACATATTCAGAAATAGATAAAATGAAGAAAATATTTCTATCTAGGCTGCTTATCGACTTTGCTGGTGAAAAAGAGGAACCAGTTTGGCATGGCTACTGTTTGGCCACTGTCTTATTTCTGACATCAGTATTATCTCAGATATTCTTTGAATATTACTTATACAAAGTCAACAAAATCAGCGTACGTGTGAAGGCAGCGGTGATCTCTGCAATATACAGAAAGGTAAGCTACATAATAATCCATGAACATTTTTTATCCTATTTATCTGATTCTGAGAAATGCAGTCATTGAAAATTTCCGCACGCATTAAATTTTGGTAGAAAAAAAAAATCTCAATTTGCAAGGATAAAT
>JAGDYQ010000055.1:1598844-1653111 GCA_021962125.1 Bulinus truncatus
TATATTAATTATAATTAAAGAGAAAATTCCTGAATTTTTTATATGAATTTCTAATAGGAAGCTATGGGAGAGGGATATTTTTTAACAAAATTTGTGAATGGTCCCTAACTATTTTTCATTTTATATATATACAATTTTAATCAGATGTGTCAATGCATATTTATAATTTGCTACTTTAATTTGTTTGCATAATAACTGTACAAATTTGTCAGCAAAAGGTTAAGACTCAAAAACATTATTTAAATATTAGGTCTTTTTAACTTGCCAACACTATAATGATATAGACTTCCTTTTGATTATATGAATTTAATATTTTGAAAATTGCCAGGAGTCAAGGGCATTATATTAGTTGGCTTGTTGAAGTCAATTTTTAAAATTAATTGAGATGTTATTTTTCAAACATTCAGTAACAAAGGAAAAAAAATTCTTAGTTATTATAATATTTTATCTGCATGTTAGTAAAGAATAAACATTTATTCTCTTTCATTCAGGTCGTCAACACAGTACTGATAGTGACAGAACTTGGCACCCTAGCCATGACTATCCTATACCCTACAAGTGGATCAGCAATATTTTTAAGCAGTGTAAAATTGAGTAGTTTTGTGAGTTATCTATTTTCAGTCATTTATATGCTTTACATTAAATAGAAAAGTATACAGAGCACATTTATATTATTTTAAAAGATGAATTAAGGCAAAAAAATTTTGAATTTTACAAGTGTGTCAAGAATACTCTGAATTTTACAGATTGCAATAGGTTTCACACTTTTTCAAGAGCAGATGAGATCAACCAATAATTCGCCTGGTCTTTTTTTGTTGGGTGTCTTTATGCTGTTGGTTCACATTGTGCCATTTTATTCAAAAATTATTCTTCAGGTAATATACTTTCTTCTAGGAAAATAATTCAGTTTAGTCACTGGCATTCTGGCACCCGGGTCAACTCTGAAAATGCTGCCCATTCTAATGCCATTTTATGCTACTGTGGTGAAAATGCTGGTGGCAAAGTAATACCCCAACCGACTTCCCCCCCACTTCCCAGCCCCCCTTTCCCCATTTACACACACCGCTGTATTGATTATTTAGTTCCAACTTATTATATCTTTTTTTCATTTAGATAATATAACCAGCTTCTTAGTTTATAGGCTGTTTTATGGATATATGTTGTCAGTTATTTAAAGCTCAACACAATTAATAATTTTTTTCTATGTTTGAATTTTAGGAATATTTGGACAACAACGCAATATTTGTTTTATTCTACGTCAACTTTGGGGCAGTCTTAATATTCACTATTCTTCATTGTTTTAATCATGGACATTCTAAAAATAAGGTTAGCTTCTTATATTTATTGATTTTTTTAAGAGTGAATTATATAAATTAATAAACTCAATAAAGCTTTAGTGACATGTTTATACAAATAATTTACAAGTTATTTTAGTACCCATCCTTTGTTTTTCTTAACAATTATAATTTTCAAATAGAATAAGTCGAAAGAAGAAGATGCTGATTTAATGTCAAAGTTCTTATTGGGATGGGTAACAAAGTAAGTTTTTCTTTTCTAGTAAAATGAATGTTACTGTTGTAAAAGATATCTTGATGCATGTTATTGATTTTAAACTTTAGTTAAAAAAAAAATTTAAAAACTGTTTTTTTTTTTTTTAAATTTAAAATCATTTAGACTTGTTATCCGAGGATATAAAAAGCCACTGACTGAAAAAGGAATTGATCCTTTGAAGAGAAGCTTACAGTCATCAGTTGTAGTTATAGACTTTCTTCATTTCCTAAAACTTTATGGCATTCGGTGGGTGACCACAGTGTTTCGTTATTTGAATCATTAAATTATGAAAATGACTTTTCTGATAATTTGAGTTCTAACAATTAAAATAAAATTATGCTATTTTATTCAAATCTGTTTATCACTGTGTTTTAATGCTAAAATTAGTTATTATTTTTTCTATATCTATTGTAAGTATGGAATTTTCATGTAAGTATATGAATGAATGTATTAATAGAATAATTATTTATTTCTTCAAAAGATTTAGAAGCAGTAAGCAGGATTCTGAAAATGGAGTAGTGGTAAAAAGCAAGTCAAAGTACATAAAACGCAGTAAAGATTGTGCTGAAAATCACCACCCAATTGACATGCAACTACAAAATATGAGCCAAGCCGATGAAGAGAAAAATGAACTAGAAGAACTAATGGTAAATTTTTTACCAAAAGCCTCAGTGAAATCAAACGTGAAAGTATTACCCTTATATTTATGGAAGGTGAATACATTATTGTTTCTTTGTTTTTGTTGAGTTAATCTTTTGAGCTACTTGATGCATGCATAACAGTTTAGTGCATATTTTACTCCAATAATGGATGCTTGTTGATATTTTTGAGATTCATCTATTAGGGAATACAAGTATTAATATTTTAACCAGTTTCTTTTTTATTGTTTTGCAGGTTATAATAAGAACATTCTGGAAACAGATTATTTATATTTGCTTTTTGGGACAGATAGCCAAGTTTTTTACATTACTATGTCCTTTTATAATGAAGTAGGTTTTAAATATACGCTTTTTTTTTAAACTTGCTTTAGTGGTTGTCGCCTTTGTTGCGTCATATGGTGCTTTTGGGAAATTTTAAATCAATTTCCACTAGCTTTTTGAGGTTTAATCCACTAGAAATGTTTAGTACTTTTGTATTCTTACTGACAAAATACTATTTTAAAATGTGCAAGGAAATTATATCTTGGTGAGTCCATAACTAATGACTTTTTAAATCTGTCAACATGATCTGACAGATCATTCTAAAACTTGATTCATATTCAGTTATATGATAACACTTCATTTTAACATTCATTTACATTTTTAGACATATGGACATTATTGAGTTCATTTCATATTACATATTCAGAAATAGATAAAATGAAGAAAATATTTCTATGTAGGCTGCTTATCGACTTTGCTGGTGAAAAAGAGGAACCAGTTTGGCATGGCTACTGTTTGGCCACTGTCTTATTTCTGACATCAGTATTATCTCAGATATTTTATGAATATTACTTATATAAAGTCAATAAAATCAGCATACGTGTGAAGGCAGCGGTGATCTCTGCAATATACAGAAAGGTAAGTTACAGTGTTACACAATAATCCATGAACATTTTTTTCTCCTATTTATCTGATTCTGAGAAATGCAGTCATTGAAAATTTAAGCACTCATTAAATTTTGGTAAGAAAAAAAAATCTAAATTTGCAAGGATAAATTATAAGGCTAAATTATTTATAGCTAACATATTCATTACGATGACTGCTTTTTACTGGGTCATGTCATTTCATTATTTTTTACCATTTGTTCTCTTTTTACCCTATTTTTTGTATTTCATCCCAACTTTTTATCAGTTCCATGTTGTTGTTTTTTCAACGTAAAAAAAAATATATAAAATGCATTTTTAACCCTCACAAATGCTGCTAATGCTGTTCTGTATTTTTTTTTAACATGGTGAAGGTGTTAATGCCTAGACCTTTTAACAGGATCTATTGAATAAATCTTTCAGAGTTTGTCTCTTAGTACTGAGTCCCGCCAGTCAACCTCATCTGGAGAACTGATTCAGCTATTGACTAAAGATGTTGATACCATTTGGAACATGGTAGATGAAGGATTCACTCTTCCTGAAACACCCTCAGAATTTATAGTTGGCATCATAATGGTTTACTACACTGTTGGGTCTGCAATGTTTGCAGGTGTGGAGAAATTTTTTTTTTTTTTTATCGAAAATAAAATAAATATTTCTTAGCTTTGACATCATTGCTGATGCTATCCCCATCACTATCACGCTGTACAAAAACTTAAAAAAACTAACATTAGATTTCAACGTCTTTCACTGAAAAAATGTAAATAATTGGCCAAAAGCGATTTGATAAACCAAATCTTTTTGATTGCATCCAAATAGTCTGTATTTAATTACATTAAAATAGTGTGTATTTGATAACATTATAATAGTCTGTATTTGATTACATTATACATGTAATAGTCTGCAATTGAGTATTTGATTTCATTAAAACAGTCTGTATTTTCATCTTACAGGTCTTTCCACCATTGTAGCTCTATTTTTCCTGAAATTGATGGGCTCACACAAACAAATCAAGTTTGAAGATGAGTTGAGAAAAGCTGCAGATGAAAGAATGAAAATAGCATCACAAGTATTTACAGGCATCAAGGTAATCCTGTTCAGCTGAGTCATGCTATGAATTATCTTTGTTCAAATAATGTTATTTTTTTTAATTATTTACACTTTAGATTTTTTGTCATATTTTTTAGAGCATTTTCGAAAAAAACTGCTCTATTGTCCCCGTTTTGTCTGTCTGTCCGTCATCACCCTAGATCTCAACAACCATAAGTCCTAGACCCATGATGTATATATCATTTTGTAGGTCTTGGCCTGCCAAGAAATGACTTTTTTCCATTTCGCGATCTGACCTCTCAGGGCTGTAAAAGGGGCCTTATAAAGTATCGTTTTTTACTATATAAGCTATATTAATAATGGACCGCCCTATATCTCAGCAACCATAAGTCCTAGACCCATGATGTATATATCATTGTGTAGGTCTTGGCCTGCCAAGTGTACATCAAAAGTCCATTTCGCGATCTGATTTCTGAGGGCCATAAAAGGGGTTTTATAAAGTACCGTTTTTTACTATATAAGCTATATTAACAATGGAGCGCCCTATCTCTAAGCAACCATAAGTCCTAGACCCATGATGTATATATCATTGTGTAGGTCTTGGCCTGCCAAGTGTACATCAAAAGTCCATTTTGCGATTTGACCTCTCAGGGCCAAAATATAAGAGTTTTTTATGTACCGTTTTGCTTATATTTTAAATATAAATAATAAAAGCTAATCAAAGGGGCGTAATCATTATTTTTGTAACAGTTATTCAACATGACTTACTTCCCATACTTTATATAAAACAACAATTGACGGAGTTTTCGGACGATTAAATGACTACAATTTAGAATGTTTCAATTATGAGTCCTATTTCAGTCACATATAGGTCACGTGACTGGTCTCGATGCACCGTCCTGATGCTAGCGCCAGTACAAAAACCCAGCAATAAACAATCGGTTTGTAAAAGATTTCTTCAATGACAACTTTGCAGCACAACTCAATCAACCAAACGTCATCATTTGTGGGGACTTCAATCAAGATTTCAAAGAGCCCGGGGCAGAAATTGAAAACTTCTTCGAAACAAACTTCAACATTGAACTACTTTCACCAAGATTGGCAACAACAATTTATCAAACAACAATTGACGGAGTTTTCGGACGATTAAATGACTACAATTTAGAATGTTTCAATTATGAGTCCTATTTCAGTGACCACAAACCAATTGTAGTTAGATTTAAGAGAAAATAATTTTGTTTTCAATTATAAAGAAACGTCTTTTTAATATCTTTTTTCAGATATATGCATTACACAATTGAATTTGTAAACATTTCCAAAATTTACAAATATTTACTAAAAGATAGCATACGTACTGATACATAATACGAAAATGCGCTAACACGTCCTGTGTCCAGAATGGAACAGGCTTAATTGCTTGTTTTACACAATACTCTTTCTCGATATATTATACTCTTTTATTTTTTTTTTTAAATTTATATATATAACATTATATATATATTATCCTCTTTTATTATTTATATACATTTATTTATTTATAAATATATATTATACTCTATTTTTTTAAACAGGTATTGAAATTGTATGCATGGGAAGAAGCCTTTAAGTCAATTATGAACACCATAAGAGTAAAAGAACTGTTTGCCGTCTTCAAATTCAATCTTTTTAGATTTTTCACCACATTCGCATGGACTGGGGCCGTTTTTTGGGTAAGTTAATTGAAACATTTTTACTTTCTGCCACTAAGGAGTTGATTAAAAACAAATTATGTATGATTTTCAAACTTTTAATTTTTTTTCCTAATATTTTTTCAGATGACATTTTTTACATTTTTAACATTTGTGCTTACTGATGAGACTCACCACCTGACTGCGTCCACCGCCTTCGTTACAATCTCTTATCTGGCTATCATACGTAGAGCCACCAATTGCTGGTCTTATGCCATAGATTACATTATTGCTGTAAGTTGGCAGATTAGATTGAATGAATTTTTTAATATATATTTTGTTTATTTAACAAGTTTTTTTATGATATTTAAATAGAATGTATAATGATCCATTATTTTTCTTGCAGTATTTTGTTATAATTTTCTTTAAGTATCTATTCCAAAAAGTATTTTGTACTGTATGCACAACAGTGGGTGATATATAATTATAAAATATTTATATATAATCCCTTCACATTTAAAATTTTCATTTTCTTGTATTTTTTGGTGAAAGGGAATGGTTTCTTCCAGGCGAATCGCCAATTACTTACTACTTTCAGAGATGGGTGCAACTTCGAAAAAGTCTGATACTTCTTACATGCCTGAAGGTATTTTTTAACTTCCTTGACTTGATATTTTCATTTATGTAACTGAAATCTTCCATGAATTTAGGTTTTTAGTATTGTAGTTTACTTATGAAATTATTTTTCCCTTTGGAAGTCATAGTACTTTTGATTTTACTGAAATACATTTCCCAAGATGTCTCAATTCTGATGTCAAATGCCTCACTTGGATGGACATCTTCTGGCAAGCAAATGTTAACTAAGTGAGTCATCCCATCTTGATAAGACTAATACAAAACTAGTGGTATACTTGTAAACAACACTAAATAATGGTATACTTGTCAAAAAATTTTTTTATTTTACTATTTATACCTTGCAATTTACTTTTTTTATTCTAAAGTTGGAAATGTTTTGTCAAACCATTTTCTTAATGTACATTTTAGTATAAATTTGGATGTTCCTAAGAAAAGTTTAGTGGCTGTGGTTGGAATGGTAGGATGTGGCAAATCTTCATTAATATCTGCGATTCTCGGAGAGATGGTTTTATATTCTGGCAAGGTTCAAAAGCAGGTGATTAATATAGAATTGTGCTGAAGTTGAGCTTGAAACACTATGTTAGTATTAAATGACAGAACTTCTTTTTATTTGTTTTTTTCTGGCTTCTTAAAAATTGTAACAGGGTACAATTTCATATGTTCCACAAGAAGCATGGATTCAGAATGATACAGTTCGCAACAATATTCTGTTTGATTCCCCATTTGATGAAGAGAAGTACTGGAAAGTTATACAAGCCTGTGCTCTGGAACCAGATTTGGATGTTTTTCCTTCAGGGGATCTTACAGAAATAGGGGAAAAAGTATATTTTTTTTCTTAAATCCTTTAAATTTTTTTAAAAACAATTTCTTTCACGATTGCAGAATTGTCATTTGATTATACTGTTTACATCTAATAATATGTGTCTTTTTGCTGATACCGCTTTTAGGGTATTAACTTAAGTGGAGGACAGAAACAGAGAATCAGCCTGGCCAGGGCCATTTATCAGGAGAGTGATATTTACTTGTTGGACGATCCTCTTAGTGCCGTAGATGCTCATGTTGGGAGGCATCTCTTTGAGCATGTCATTGGGAACAAAGGCCTGCTGCAAAATAAGGTAAAACATTTTTTTCATATCTTACACTTTCTCTGAAAATGGAATCTGAATTTTTAATTTTCTCTGCAATTGAAATGGCGTACATTGTGAAATTTTCTGTTTATTTAATGATGTCTAAAATGAAGTAAAAAATACATGGCTTTTCTTTAACATTTTACAAAAATGTTTTTAGTAAAGTTCACAAGTCTCATAGATATAATGCTAATAAAGAATCATTTTTAAAAAAAGTTATAAATTTAGGAAAAATTACACCAAAAGAAATTCACATCTTCTGATATCAATTTTCTTTTTTTAAATAGTGAACATATAAACTTAAAAATGATATCCTTGATGGTCATAGTAATTAGTAATTTTAATATTTTCTAAATAGCTCCAATTTATTAATTTCAAATAAAAGTGACTTGTCATTTTACGTATCATTATTGGCAGACAAGGCTTTTGGTCACACACGGCATCCAATGGCTTCCAATGGTGGACAAAATTGTAGTGCTGACCAGTGGAGAAGTTTCTGAAGTCGGACCATTTGACCAGCTTATAGCTCACAACAAATCATTTGGCCAGTTTCTATCACAATTTCTTAATCAGCAAGAGATAACCCTTCATGGCGATGAAATGAAAAACTGTGGGGACAGCACAAATGTTGCTTCAAGGCGGAATAGTTCAGAGCTCCGTAGGTACCTAAGATAACAGATGACCTTGTATATTCCATTACTTTTTAGCGGATCTCATAAATATTTACAGTTGGGAATAGTCTGTCAGATTATAAAAATATCCCTAAACATCATTAGAAATTCACATTTGAAGAAAAACTACTGATCATTTTATTTCAAACAATATTCTTACAGTCTCAGGAACGTTTTTTTATCTCAATAATTTTGTTTGCATTTGAACAGAAAATAATCCCAAGGAAATTTTTCAACGATTGCTGTCCTTTGAGTCCCAGAAAAGTGATTATGCAGAAGAACCAAAGGCACAGATTCAAGATCACATTAGGTAACTGGTCTAAAATATTTTCTGAAGTTATTGAAAAAGGCATGAGATCTAGTTTAACTGATTGAGTGCTGGAGGGAAAATGCATTCTGACTAGAGGTAAATTTTGGCTTATGAAAATTTCCCCCACTGAGTTAAGATTTATAGAAACAAACATATTTTTGAAACAAAAGTTTCTACTTATGAAGTCATTATTTGCATACATTTCAAAATGATCCACTAGAATAATATTAAACGCATGATAATATTCATATTTTCAAACAAAAAGGTACAAAAAACTACTCTTCATATACTTTCCTAAACATATAAAATGCATCTACAATGATTGGGGGGGGGGGGGGGGTAAAACCGATTAACACCATGTGTTCAAGTAATAAAAGTAAACATTTGCATTATAAGCTCTAATTTTATTAAAAGTTATGCTTTTCAAACTACAGGAAGAAAAAAAACTCCTCCCCAGTCTGGCAATATATTGTACTTCTGCACACAATTATATGTTATGCCTGGTAATTTATGTTACATTTCTTTTCATTCCTTAACTTAACATTTATACTAACAGCTCAAACTACGGAAGTAAAGAAGGCATTACAAAACAATTCAGTGTTAAAGATGAGCAAGATCATGGCCTCAACGCTCAAAAACTTATAGAAGATGAAGAATTGGCTGGAGGAAGGGTAAGAAAGCATCTTCGTTACCTTTGCTGTTTGAAAATATGCAAATGAGCTTTTTATTCATAAGTATAGCAGACTCCATATCTGGTCTATTGCAGTGTTGTATCTTCCGGGTAACCAGAATATATATATAAGCCAAAGCCATTAATGTGCTCATTTATTTTTCCACCCAATAAAGTAAATAAGTAAAGTTCCCTTAAGCCCCTTAGGGCTTTTTGTAGCAGTGTAATTCATCTGTTTCAACAACCCTGGCACATAAAGGGATTATGTGGTTAGCACAAAGCCCAGCCACCTTTACTCCCCCAACTTAATGTCATTTAAAGCTGGGTGGGCTTGGGGGACTTTCACCAGGACCAGAAAAAATCCCAAGGCTCTACACCCGCACTGCTTAACGTCCCCCATATACCAGGAATTACTCACTTTTTATTTCAAAACAACCTTTTATTACAAAAAGATATTGTTTAATTAACTTAACCAAAAGAATTATAGTCCAGAGAATTGGAGTCTACTAGTTATCATTTATTTTAATTTGTTTTTGAGTCAGTTTAATGTTTGTTGGGAAAGTTTATGTAAAAAAAAAACTGATTCAATCTCTCATCAAAGAAAAATACTGAAGACTGGCATGACTGTCTATTTGTATACATAAAACTGGACAATATTTTACTGTTAAATTTAAGCTGCTTACAGAGCACTAAATAGCCATATAAAAAATATATTTAGTATTCACTATACCTATCAAGTCTTGTGGGTTTAAATCGGTGATGTATTTTCTCTATATCGAAGAATTTTATGTTGAGTTTTCTCAGCTTCAAATGCTTACTTGCAACAAGTGTGAGAAAGGTTAAGTTTTGTAACTTGAACTGTCCTCAACACAACACAGTTCCCTTTATGGCAAAACAATGTTGTTATAATTTTCAGAATTTAATAATTAAGACTTCTTTATCAATGTTTTTATTAGCATAATTAGGTTCCAAGACTTGTCTAAAAATACATAATTAGATTTTTTTGTTTTATGATTTAACACAAAAAAAAAAAAATTTATTTGTAGGCCTAATAAGTTTATTCTTCATCATACATTTAGTTGTTATTTAAATCTGATTTGTATCTAATAACTGACTTATCACACTGTGGCTTATAGCTATTAATGGTGAAATAAAATTTTTTATTTTTAATCATTTTTAGGTGAGCTGGACAGTGTACAAAACATTTGGAAAATTCATCGGATTTATCTCCATCCTAGCCATCACTTTCTTATTTTTTGCTTGCTTCGTCATTGAATTAGTGGAGGGATTCTGGTTGACCTTTTGGGTAGATAGTCCGCTATTGAATAATCTAACAGTAGCTCCAGACAGCATTGAAAGAGCAGATGAAAACAATTTTTATTTAAAAGTTTACTCTGTATGGGGTGTTCTAGAAAGTAATTATCTTTGTCTGAATTTTATTTTTAATTTATTATTTTTATCATTTAATTATAAAAGTTTAAGAAATTTGTGTTTCAATCACTAAATAGAATTATTTTTTCATCTATTGTTTCAGCTGTCATTGTTGTAACATTCACTGTTGCAAAGGCATTTCGCCACAGACGTGTAGCACGCATCATTCATGAACATTTGATAAGTAGTCTTCTTGCTTGTCCCATCCAGTTCTTTGATGCCACTCCACTAGGCAGAATATTGTCCAGGTATCAGCCAGCCATTTCCTGTCATTTTTTTATATTATTTAATTAACTAACATGAATCTTTTTTTGATGTGGAGGATACATTCCCCAAAAAATTTCTTAAAAAAAGACTTAACAATGCATAATTATTTATGGATTAGAGAAGCTTGATACAATGCTAAATTGGTTTCAGTGTAATAGTACACACTTCCTGTAAATCAGACTAATTCATTGAGAAAAAAATTTATTACTGCACATCCAGATAACTTAGACATGTACTTTACTTGTAACAAAAAAGTACAGTTCCCTTAGCCCTAACAGGCCATCGGGGCAGATGAAGTGTATAATTCATCTGTTTCTATAACTTTGGCATATGAAGGGATTGTGTTGTTAGCACAACGCCCAGCTGCCTTTACTTCCCCATTTAAAGCTGGGTGGACTTGTGGGACGACTTTGTACTTCACCTGGAAAAATTCCATGGGCTTCACCGAGGATCGAACCCAGGACTCTCAGGTCGACAGTCAAGTATCTATACCTGGCGGCCATCCATCCTACTTTACTTGTAATCCTCTATCTGTAATATTTATCATCATACCATTAGTCTTTGAAGTCTATTTTTTTTTAATTAAGCTAATATCTTTATTTCTTTTTACTTTATTTAAATTACAGAAGAAGGCAACACATACCCTTGGGTATGGTAAAACCAAAATTATGTAAAAAATAAACTGAATTCATTCAGAAGTGCAACGTGTTACATATATTTTTTGCCTTTCTAGGCTGTCAAAGGATGTTGGCGTTATTGATCTGACTCTACTTCTGTGGATGGAGATTTGGTTCCATGCTGTGTTTTGTGTGTTCTGCATGATTGTGACTGTCACCATCAATATGCCAGTCTTGCTTGCCGTCATTGTTCCTGTTATAATACTCTTCTACATTTTTGAAGTAAGTTAACTGCACATATTTCATGAGCAGTTTACTGGATTACACTGTGGGGTTGAATAAATTGGAGATTGTTTACTGTTTTTGTATATAACAGAAGATCCACATTTATTAATAAAGCAGAGCACTATTACAGTTTTTATCAATACAGTAGAGCATTATTTTCTGTTATAGTCAGTACAGTAGATTCAGTTATCCAGCCTATTGCAATCCGCCTTTCCCATTAAAATGCCCTTTTTTCTTGGGCCAGATAATTGATAGTCAGGAATGGCATATAATCTTTTTGTTTTTTGTGCTCTATCGAAAAAAAATTTTTATTTAATATTTTTATTTTCTGTCTAGAAAATATATTTGCCGACATCTTGTCAGCTTCGTAGACTAGAAAGGAAATGGCTGTCACCTGTATTGAGTCATGCAAGTGAATCTTACGCAGGGACCAGTGTCATCAGAGCACTGGGCAAAGAAGATAAATTTGTGTTGAAGTCAGACGAAAAAATGGATTACTTGCAAAGCATAACAATTACTAGCTGTGCATGTGAAAGGTCATTTTATAGTTTGCTTTTTTTAAGCTGTATTCATAATGTACGTCTTAAAATACTTCATTTATAAGCTGTAATGGCTTCATAAATAATTAATATTTGAAACCATTTAAATAAATAACAGTAGATTTTCAAAACATAAATGACTTTTGGCTGTAAGGATGAGATATACATATCTCTTAGGTGTCATGGGTATTTTTTATTATTTATTTTTATACTGTGGATCTTATACTTCTGGGAAAGTATTTATTAATTGCAGTATTGCCAGTCTCTTCTGAGTTTTAGTTTTGTTTCTTATTACTTGAGTTTCCACAGACATGTGTGAGACGTTACACATAAATCAATACAATTAAAAATCACTGATATTGAGAACAGTAGGCTAAGTTTTATATATATTTATTAAATTACAAATATTCTTCTTACTTTTATAAGAAATACTTTCACAGTTGACATTTATACTATTGGATTAATGATGTAATGATAGTTGTCTTGAGATTCACAAAATAATATATTGTCTGCAAAAGTACGTTCTTCCCAAATGAAGTTTTATGTTCGTCTGTCTTTACTACCATCTGCTAAAATCTGCTTCCTGTAGTGGCCACATAATTATACGAACGATAAATTTTGAAGCCAAATATATTTATTACAGCAGTTCTATTCTTTCCTCCTTGCTCGAACTATATTTCTGGAGTCACCATAGAAGAGAAGGTTTGTGGAACTTTCACTAGGACCTGAATAAAAAATCAAAGCCCTTTCAGTGCTGACCGAACCTGGGACCATTAGGTGGACAGTCCCCTGCTTAACACCTCATGACCATCTTTACCAGCTTGTGCCTTACATTGCCTGTTTATTGACCTTTTGTTCTTAAATACATTCTTATTGTATTGCTTAAGAACCCATTTTATGATAGACAAAAAAAAATGAACCTTAATCAAGCTACGGGCTGATCACATTGTGATCACTACTTATTTGAAATTTGTGTTCGCCGTCTGCATTGTGCATTTATTAATTTTTTTACAGTGCAGTCATACTTTTAATCCAAACTGTTGAAAACTCTAGCACCTAGAAATCATAATAAAAAGTTTTTGCCTTGAAATTAACATCCAGCATTTTATTTCATTCTTTCTTTTTAATTTCTTTTCCCTGTCATTTTCTTATGATGCTTAAATATTTCTCCTTATCTGATGCAGTATAGTAAAAGCATTTCATGTGATTTTTTGCATTTAATTTTTCTTTGTAAGATTTAGTGAAGTATTTGAAAAATTTAGTTTGTTGGGGGAGCAGTAACTGATCAAACCCATTTATTATTTTTTAATGGAAATAAAAAGACTGAACCAATTAAATTTTGAATTTGGAGGGAGGTATCGTTTTTGCTAATGCCCAAAAAGTAGAAGTAAGCATTTAAGTGAAAAAATAAAAAAATTGTCATGTTAGATTCTAAGTGCATGCAGTATGGTTTAAATTGAAACAACTTTATTTACTTACTTGTATTTTTAATAATGGGGCTTTACAATTTAATTGTGTATACAGGTGGTTGTCTATTCGCCTTGGCCTTTTGAGTGACACACTTGTGTTATTTGCTGGTTTGATGGCTGTGGCGTACAGAGATGAACTTTCACCTGGACTTATAGGACTGTCATTAAGTGTGGCCTTAACAGTAAGTGATAAGTTATAATTGCAGATAAAATTAAGATCTGCACAACATCAATCGTCATTGTAAAGATTCATGAACAACTATCAATCATTAATTCCAAGCATAGTTTGATGCTAACATTTTTCTTCACTGGTAATAGCTGTTAGAAAAAGTCAATTCCTGGTTTATTTTAAGTTCTATCTTACAACATACTTAGGTTTTTCAGAACAAGGTAGATAATGAAGTAGATTTATAAACTCTTAATGAATGTTCTAAAATCTAAATCATGATATATTTGTATTTTTTTGTCAATCCCTCTGATAGCATTCATTGTCTATATTCATTGGATAAGTTTCTTGGTGTTGCTGTATCTTTGTAGTATAGTAATGTTTACTCGATGGGTCTGTTCTTTCATGTGACAGTTAAACAATTTTTTTTTATTACACCCATCTTATACAACCCATTCTTCTTCTTTATTTTTTAAATATAAAACTCAAAAGTACAACCTGGACTACTATCCAACTAAAAGCAGGTCAGAGACTACACAAACTGGATAGGCTGGAGTTCTGTAACTAATCATCTCCAAACCCCAACTATGTCTATTAAACGACTCTCTTTGTTACCAAAACCAATAGTTTTTGAATATTTTAAATTATTACCACTTAGTGCAAAGTTTGATCAATTTGAGGCCTTGATAGTTAGTCTTTTTTATTCTTCTGTCTTGACAGTTAGACAGAAACTATTGTTTCTTTTTTGGATGTATTTCAGTCCCTTCTAATTTGATTGTCTTATGTGATATATATTTTTTTTTTAAATGTGCGCAGGTGACAGGTAACATGCAACTTCAAGTTCGGGTGGCCAGTTTGTTGGAAACTGATATTATCTCAATGGAGAGAATCCTGCAGTACATGGATTTGCCATCTGAGGTAATTTTATAAAAATTATTATTAATAAATAATTAAATACTGTAATTTAATATTTAATTTGGCTATGTTTTAAAAAAATATATGTAATATATTATTTATATAATAAATTTATGTAATAAAATTGGCTTATTTTAAATTAGCCTTTCAAATATCAACATATGACATATATGTTGTTTTAAAAAGTTGTGTTGATTTACACATACATAAAAAAATTTCTACTGTGACTTTTCTTTTCTCAGGCTGCTTATCATTTGTCCCATGCTGGCTACACCAAATATTGGCCAAAATATGGAGAAATTTCTTTCAGGAATATTTGTTTGCAGTACAGGCCAGGTCTGGACATGGTTCTTAAAAATATTACTTTCCACATTGAAGGGCAAGAAAAGGTAAAAAATATTTTTTCTTAATCTAAACTAAAAAATATTGAAAGAATACAATCTACCTATTGTTGAACTTCTAAATAAAGATTTCTTTTTTTAAATCAGATTGGCATAGTTGGAAGGACAGGAGCAGGCAAATCTTCCTTAATGCTTGCCCTTTTTCGTCTTGTGGAACCATGTCATGGTCAAATCATAATCGACGGTGTAAATATTTCTGAACTGGGACTGCATGATCTGAGACAAAGATTAACAATTCTCCCTCAGGTACTCAGACATACTTCAGCTAGTAAAGGATTAAGTTCTCATGAATTTATATTTTTTAGAACACCAGGTACTCATTTTAACAAGTTTTAATTCATTATTAAAGATTTTTTTGTTAATATATATTTTTAAATTATCTATTAGGATCCAGTTTTATTTACTGGAACCATTAGGCTAAATCTGGATCCATTTGAACGACACTCTGATGAAGATATATGGAAATCTTTAGAGCATTGTCATCTCAAATCATTCATTGACAAATTACCGGAAGGCCTGAATTATGAAGTTGGAGAAAATGGCAGCAATCTAAGGTACTTAAGTTGCTGGGTTTTTTTTAATCTCTTTATTCAGAATTTTTAGTTGGAAACAAAATACAATCATAATTATTGCAAATGAACATTTTTAAAATCATTAATATTAATTTATATTAAAAATGTTTTTAACATTATTTAACATGATAAAGTGTCTTCAGGTATATGATAAAATGAAAAACAAATGAATTGATCCAATTTTAATTATTTCTCACAAATTGTTAGTTTTTTTTTATAATCTTAAGTCTATCAAACATGTTATTTATTAAATATGCCTAAGTTTAAGAAAAGGAAAGAAATAAGTTCTTTTGAAGAATATCTGAAATGTAATACTTTCTTTTTTCCTGGTTATCTTCATAGCACAGGTCAGCGGCAGCTTATTTGTCTAGGAAGAGCTCTACTTAGAAAAACCAAAATTTTAATTCTGGATGAGGCAACAGCTGCAGTGGATGTTGAAACTGATGAACTAATTCAAAGGACCATCAGGTCTCAGTTCAAAGAATGTACTGTACTGACCATAGCTCATAGGCTAAACACTATCATGGATTACGACAGGTAGAGAATTATTAATTTAGTCTACCCATTCAGACATAAATACATCAAGAGAACTATTGGCCCTCGAGTGTAACTAAATATTCAGTATTTGCTTATATAACCTCTGTCAAACAATTTGCTGTAACAAATTTCTTACTTTGAATATTGTAAAACAATTAAGCTTTTTTCCAATATTTTTTTTTCCCAAATTCAAATATTTTTTGTAAAGTCAGCTTGAGTACAGCATGCAAAAAAAATGAGCTAAACCAGGCAGAGGTTTAAGTTCAGCAGTGAAAAAATAAAGTTTATGTATTATACTGATAGTGTGGGATTGATTTTGAGCAAGATGATAGACGGCTTATAGGGTGGATGGGGAGAGATAGGGGGGTAGGAGCATATAAATATTGTAATTTGCAAAAGGAGGTATTTAAAGGTGGTATTTAAATAACTGATCAGGAATACTGAAAGGTATTATTCTATTTATGTATTTAAAGGTGATATTTAAATAACTGATCAGGAATACTGAAAGGTATTATTCTATTTATCTATTTTCATTAGATTGACACTTTTTAATTGACTGAAAATTTAGTTATAGAATACTTCAGATAATCTTCACTGTTAGATTTAATGACTAGCTCTTTTATTATCAAGTTTTTTTTTTCATTTTTATCTAAACAGAATCCTAGTTCTGGACAACGGGCAAATTGCAGAGTTTGACTCACCGTCAACATTACTGAAGGATACCAATTCACTTTTTTATAAAATGTCAAAAGAATCCCAAGCATTTTCCATATTAAAAACCTAAAAATATGATTATTTATAAATCTCTCAGGGAAGTATCTGTTGTTTAAGTATCTGTTATTTTTACAATGATAACTTGGTGATCTTAGAATAATTTTTTATTTTATTATATTTTAATTACAGTATTAAAACGCTTACTTTTTGTTTATGAGTCATCACACTATAAATATTCATACAATAAAAAGATAGAATAAATGAATCGCAATAATTTTCAAATATGTTGTGTATTTTAAGGTATGTATCATTTGATTATGCTTAGGAGTAGAATATTAATTGTAATTTTTTTTACCCATAAATTAGTTCTTGATTTCTTTCTTGTATGGGCATAGGTATATGTAGAAGAATTTTTTAATAGTACTTTATTCATGCTTCATTAGTTTGAAATTAAAACATGCTACCCTTTTAACATACATAAAAAGCAAACAACTGACAATTAATTATTTTTTTTATTTTTTTATATACTTAAATTGGCACAATACATTTGTCAGAAATATGAAAGAATAACTATAAAATAGTAAAACAGTACAGTATACAGTATACCATAATTAAAAGAGATGAAACTTTGTCAACTAATCTTTATAGTTTCCATGAAAAATCTTTTTTGTGTCAATAACATTACAAAATAGACATTTTTCTGCCTTTTATGGAACTTTTAATTGCTAATAACACTTTTACAAAACTAGATATAGAACATTAAAAATATGAAATTACACAAATCACAGCTATTAAAAAGTGACTAACATTTGATAAAAAATTTTGATTGGTAATAAAATAAATTCACTGGCTTTGGGTGGGGAAGAAGTATTTTATACATTTGAAATAAAAAATAATTATGGAACTAGCACAATACCCAAACCTGCTTTACTTCCCCAACATAACCCAGGTACCTATTAATGCTAAAGGAACTTGGGGACTTTCATCTGCACCTGAAAAATAACTGAAGCTCTTATGGGGGTTTGAATCAGTAACCCCCCAGATTGATAGTCAATTGCTTTGCACCGCACAGGAACCCTACCCAGTTTGGAAAAGTACTAGGTTCACCTGAAAATATAGATCATACTGGAACATTTTATTTACCAACCTGGGATGTTTTATGACTATCTTGGGATGCGTTGATAAGTGATTTGAAACTCTGAAGTGTCCCATGTAAACTGGTCACCGTTAACATTTAAAATAATTTTCCAGCTTTAAGTGTGATTGAACGATAATTAATATACTAAGAGCTTGTCAAAAACCAGCCATCTTATTTTTTTAAATGTATCTTTGAATGTTTGTTTACTTCCTCGGCTATTGGTGAAAATTAGATTTAAATTAAATAGAAATACATGTGAGAAAAAGCTGTCTCTATATCACATTTTTACAACATATTTTTTTAATGTCATATTTATACTTAAACAAACTGTTTGACTTTTATGTTATTTATTTTTAAAATACTAAATTAAGAATTGACATTTAAACTGCCATTTTTTATAAATTGACTTTTCTTATGCATTTACGCAATTTTTTTTTTTTATATATATTTTTGATGTTAAAAAAAAATTTTCCAATGGCAATTAGATTTTTTAAAATTAATTGTAATAAAACTTGTGTTATTAAAATTGATCTATTTTGTTAAAAGTTTTTTTCATGAATTGTTTTATCAACCCCTTAATGCTGACATAAATTAAATTTTTAACTAATCTCTTGTGAACTGGGCTATTTCTAGTTTAATATGATGATGCAAGCATGGTTTATGTAACAGTAAGTTGAAGAGGCAGTCTAAAGCCCTGGACGTTTTTATTAAATTGTGTCTATGGCTACTGCTCCGAGCTTTGGGCGGCCCTGCAATAGAGGCTTCGTTCTAAGGTATATAGCCTACATTTACTGATTTTCACCACTATCTAGTGTAAAGGAATGCCTGATCAATGTGTGTGTAAAGTCTTGTAAGAATAAAATAAAATTTTAGATCCTGTAAACCATTAATGGTATGGTTTTTATGGTGCCATTCTTTCATCCCCCACCATAGCCAATAGTGCAATGGCCATGGAGACACTACGGAGATATAGCAGGGGGCCTTTTATCATGACCTAAAATATCTATTTGTCCTTACTGAAGATCTCAGGTTTTCGAACACTAACTTGTGAGATTTCATGTAGTGATCTTGGGTTTCTGTTGCTGATAAAAGCTAACATTATTTCAGAAAGATAATGAAACTTCTGTATAAATTGACACCAACATGTGTAAGGCGAGGGTATGCCTACACAGAGTGGGTGAAATTTATCCACTCTACAACACAGATATATTTGGAGAAAGTGTCTTTGCGGAATGTACATGGGGCTAGAGCTGCTTAGACATCACATCAGTATCTTCTACATAAACCAAGGGTGTCACATAAATAGTCACTGGTATAGTGTTATTTGGGGCTGGCTATAATTATGTTTAAAAACTGCTGATGCCAGCCAATGGTTTTATATATCTATATATGTTATATACTGCTATAAGCTGTATGATTTTAGTGAGTCGAGAGAAGGATAATTGCAACTTCGACGTTAGCTGAATCGAATTAGTACAACAGAAAGTAGCTGTTGATAAATACAAAAAAATGTCAATATTATATTGAATATATCATTATATCATTATAATTTATATGGCCTACACCAGGCATTCACTTTCTTACACCCCAGTTATTAAAAAAATGATTACTTAATTTATGAATTTTTTTATTTTTGAACTATCAATCAAACTATGGAAACAAGTTTAAAAAAAAACTTTTTGGAACAAAAAAATGATTCATTTACATTAGACTAAGAGTTAGACTATATATTACTGCTTTATAATCTTGGGTTTTTTTTGTGGGTTTATTTTTTTACGCTTTTTCGACTTGGGTTTTTCATTTTTTTAGAATGGTAACAAGAGTGAAGTCCCTGTATTGTCTTTGATTTAACCACTTGACTTGGAACTAATTTTGTCAAGATTTGATAGAATCTTTAGCTTACACACTTATCTTATCGTTTGATAAAGATATTTTTACAATATATATTTTACCAGCTCTTTTTTGTGTACTCTATAATTAAGGAAATATAGACTATAAAATGACCTTAGAATTGTCTTGGAGGCGTCTTTGGAAACCTGATTTACGAGCTTCCCCTTGGCAGCAACTAACTCTTGATGATAATAAATACTTAATAAAGAGCAGATTCGACGATGATTCTTATGAAATCTTAGTGACTAATTTGACAAGGTTTTGGTATGAAAATCTGAAGGGTGAAAAACTAAAAAATCGAGTAAATGTAAGAGTTGAATATGATTTCAGTATGACAAATGACTCAAATGTCAATGATAATAAATTATAAATAAAATGATAGGCCTATTAGCCTATTAATTTATCGCAGTGGCTACGATTACGTCAAGCGCCATTCTATTATTTCTCATTTTTTTTCGGGTACCGGCAATTATATTAGGGATAGGGTTAGGGTCAGTATTAGGGTGTGGAAAAATATCTATTGACGTAATCCGGAAAAAAAAAATACGAATTACGTCTTGATGTTACCGTGGCCACTGCGTAAACAAAAAGGGTTAGGGATAAGGTTAGGGTTAGGGACAGTGTTAGGGTGTGGAGAAATATCTATTGACGTAATCCGGAAAAAAAAAATACGAATTACGTCTTGACGTAAGCGTAGCCTGTCCCTTAATTTATTATCATATGTTACATAAACATATACTAATAACTAGGTACATTGAGTCAATAAAATATTGTGCCTGACTAGGCTATATTTTATGTATATTTTTGTATGTATGTTTGTAATTAGACTACTGTGGCTCTTAAACTTGCAGGCTTCCCAACCCGCTATGAAAATTGTCTTTGTAACACATCTGTGTACATAAGGGTGCATTTCCCATTAATTGTATATCTAGATTTATATCTTTTAATCTTCAGACTAACACACTTCTAGTTTAGGAATATTTAAAGAAATAGAATTATTATATTCTTTTTCAATTAATTATAAATTTAAATGTTGTCGTAACCCACAACTAAATCGCTTATAACTAATCGCTTTTTAAAGTAATTGAACAATATTTTTTTCAAATAATATATCTTAATGATATAATCACCTATATTTGCATTTGTTTAAATTCACCTCTTTATTAGATGTTGAATCCATGTTTTGAAGCTCCACTGGCTAAAATTCTTGACCTGATTAAAGAGAACATAACTAAAGAAGATGAAGAAACTCGGCTGATTCTAAAAAAAAGTGATGACCTGTTTGTTTTAGAAATCAGCTCACAGTTAGCTGGAATGCCATTCTCTTATTCATTTGAAGCAGAATTAGCAAGCAATGAAATGGTATTAACTTTTGTTTAAATTAATCTATTGAATTATTTATAAATTCGAATGAGCGATATATTTTTAAAAAAAAAGGTAAATGGAATTTTATTAAATTTTTTTGATTTTCTCTTCTTTAAAAGATGTGAAAAGGCTGTGGACAAAAAAGCAGTCAATTTAAAGTAGCATTTACATCAGGTAGAAATTTTTTTGTTGTAATAATACAAACATTTATTTTTTTTTAGGGACGAGATCATTTGACAGTTCCGCTTTTAGTTATGGTAGCAGAACTTCAAAGACAACAAAATGAACTATATAAGATTTTAGAGGCAAAAGACAAAGAAATTAATGACTATAAGTGTCATGGTGGAAAGACATCTAGAAGTAAGTTACAATTTTGTTAATCCTTTGAGATATGTAATTCACACTGTATCTTTATTTTTTTCTTTATTTTTAGGAATATATTTTTTTTGATGTTCTATTAGATTCACACATACTTAAAATGTTAAACTTTTAATAGACAGTCTTCATTTTGTGTAATTTCATGCTAACGAGATTTCTTTTCTATATCTGTAGAATATCTGCAGACCTCTCCATTTGACAACGTTGCCTTCCATAATAATATGATCACATCTAAGGTTTGTCTTTGACACCACTTTTAGAAAATTAATGGTTTGATTTCAAATGAAATAGTTTATGTTATAACTCATTGCTTGACTAACTTTGATACCTTATTATATGTTTAAACATTTATGGAATACCTTTACAAATAAAACTGTAACCTTAGAATGTTTGATTTTTAATGTCTATAATCAATATTTTAAGACATTTAATCAAAAGAAAATGTACTTTAATATGTAATTTGCAATTTTTTTAGATATACATGTAATTGGCAGTAATGGTAAATAAGAACATCAACTTGAAATGTTCAACAACCACCCCCAATTAAGAATTGATATTTCCAACTTATACATAACTGAACTATGATTTGTTGGGCCTTAACTAAAGACTGACTACAGAGTCAGTGTAAATGATGCAACATGGTCTTTTTAAGGCAATGCTTACATTTCTTTAGCCATCAACCATAGAGTTTTTAGTGCAGAATTATTTTTTACATTGACAAATTAGTTTCAGAATTCTGATAGTTATAAGTCTACTATTTTTAGCACCAGTATCAATCTTTATGTGTTAAGCTATTAGTATTTATTACAGTTATATCTAAAAAAATATAATTCTTAAAAAAACTACATCAATATAAAAAATATAAAATGGCTTTTTTTAATACTTTTTTAAGCAAATTAAAATTTTTTTCATTAATTTGTTTCTACCTGAAGACAGGAGTGGGTGTACAACAAAAGTTGTGGATTTTTAAACCTTTTTTCTTGACTGTTCATAAATCAATTCTGTTGTAATGATGATTACAGCAAATAATTATTTTTTTCTTTTTTTTAATTATCCACTTTTAATTGATTGATAAAATATTAATACTTTTCTACAGGACTTTGAATGTGAAGTCAAAAGTTTTTGGGAAAAAACTTTCACATTGCCCTCCCAGGAGTTATACAGAGAAATTGCAACTAAACAAGCCTATCTACAAAGCAGTCCAGTTAAAAGTAAACATAACTTTTGATGCATTATTTTGAACACTCAATTTTTTTTAAATATAATCTATTCACAAGAATTTCTGTTGCTGATAAAAGCTAACATTATTTCAGAAAGATAATTAAACTTCTATATAATTAGCAAAGTTTAAAATGTATTGTAAGTACTGTTTTTCATTTTAAACTTTCAACCATGTAAAATGAAATATTATTACTTGTCTTGTCATATTCATAAAAGTAATTGTATATAAAAAAATTTGGCCATTTTTAAAATGAATAAAAAATAAAAAACAATAAAAATTGTTGACATCAGGGGAAAATGAGAAAAATTATTTTAGACAATCACTTCTCAAAATTTGGTTCATGACAGGAAAAACTTTAGGTGGGTTACAGCCAAATTTAATTTATAATTACCTGTTCAAGAATCTATGTATGTAGAATTAGAAACTTTAGAAGTTATTTTCTATATAATAATTAGAGATACAAAATTTATCAAGAATTCAAATTTCACTCTTTATTCATTTAATACTCAGGAAGATTTGCTAATTTTTGTAATATATTTGGATTATTTTACTACTACATAGTGTGTGGTGGATTTAAATGCTCCCTTCAAAGTAAGGCCTAAATAAGTGTTTATTGTGTAGGAACCACAGATTATAAATTGAACATAATGTGCAAACTCTCTTTGAACACGTCTTTTCCCCAATACATTTTTTTATGTAAGGGAACTGATAATAGAAATTAATATTTTATTCTAATAATATTGACATCTCTAAATAACTGGATCTTGGGTTAACGCATCATTTCCATATACTCAGGCTACTAATTCACTGTACATACAATCTTTATAGCCATTGCACATTCATTTTAAATACAGTATTTTTTTTAATAATTTACTATATGTTATAGAGTTTGTCTTATGCTGTTAAAACTGTCTCCTAAAACAGATGAATTGGTGACGACTGATGAAAGCATCACAGAAAGAATTTCTGATCCAAGTGTAGAATCTTGGTCCAATCGAATACCTGCTTCAGTCATAGGAAAACATAATTCTCCAAATAAAGCTTCCCTTGAAAATTCCCCAGTCAAAAGTCCAGCATCCTCAAAAGATTCCAGCAATGAAACAACGCCAAAGAAGGTAGAAAAGATTTCTATATAAAAAAAAATAAACTCGTTTAGTTTCAAATGGACATATTTTTTTACATTTTAAAATACATAAATTCAAAATGTGTTAAATGTTAAAGAGAATATAGACTGTTAAAATAATATTTTTCTTGTCGTGCCTTACAAAAAATAAAAAAAAACAATCTATAGACTACAATGTTAATTTATATGATTGGGATATTTTCTTAAAACATTGCTTTCATACAATTTAAAAAGTCTTATCGCAGATTAAGGCATAAAAATTTAATGAAAAGCAGGATGTCTGTTTTTGTGGATGAAAATTAAAAAAAAATAAAGTTGTGCTTAATGAACAAAAAAAAATATGTGATATGTAAGTGACATCATTTAAAGTATTAAGAGGACACTTAAGACTATAATAAGAACAAATCTCCCTTTTTTTTAAATAAAACATTTTTGATATTTAAAAGGATATGGAAAGGTCGAAGAAAACCAATTAGATTCTTGACTTCTGGTTCCTGACTGTCCAATGTATGAGTTGTTTTAAAATGCTGTCCATTGCAAAACTCAGTTTTAATTCTTTCATCTTAGGCCTACCTTTAACATTAGTTTAATCATTTGTTGATAAACAGTACAAAAAAAAAGCTCAAGTAATTTTATTTTGATGTTTTGTTCATTTTAAAATGTGTGTGCATTGTTGCACATCCTCTAATATATGTAATTATGACATCTCTGAATTCTGTTGATAAATTTACTAATTTTCTCAACACAGTAAGGCATTTCTACACTCCTTATAAGCATTCATATGGTGATTTTATCAGTTGAGTCTAATGTGGTGGTATTGATATTAAGAATGTGAGGGGAATGTGGGTCTTTGGCAAAAAAAAAAAAAAGGACACAATGTTATTGAAAAGTGGTCCATAGATACTTTTAATGCATGGTATATTAATGGGGTGAATCTTTTTAAATAAATGGTATACCTATATTCTATTAGCTTGCATTTCAGCTTCTACTTCTACTATTAATAATCGATGTTTATAATAACTTTATATTTTTACATAATAATTTATTTCTATTATATAAAGTATTTAAAATGTCAGACTAATAATGTAGCAAGTGGAACTCTTTTAGGTTAGTATAAAGTGTTCCCATAGCAATTAAGAGTTATCAGGAGAGATGAAGTGTGAAATTCATGTTTCCGTAACCACTGCATATAAAGGGATTGTGTGGTTAGCACAACGCCCCGCCTCTACTTCCCCAACTAAACTCAGATATCCATTAAAAGCTGGTAGGACTTGAGGGACTTTTAAACAACTTTCATCAAGACTTGGAAATATTGCCATGGTTCTCACAGGATCAAACATGGGACGCTCAGGTAGAATATCGAGGTCTTTACACAGCTCAACATCCCATACTTCTACTATTCAGATCAGTGGTAATTGTATGAAGGACTACATACTTTGTTATCAGTCAAATTCATCAATTAACATGCTATTTCAATCAGAGAAATTCTAAGGGTGCCAAATTGGCAAGTCTCCCCTGCAGTGCATGGGCCTGTCCAATCTGTGATATTTTTTGTTAGTTTTCCTTGGACCTCAAGTAGGGCACACATTAAATTTGAACTTAGCATTGTGTCATATCGATGCCAACAATTCCTTTCTGCTAATGACAGGTTGCTTATGTTGCTCCACACAAAGTCATTGTTTGCTTTTTTTCAGGCACTTAGTCTCTAAATCCTACAGGGATGAGGCTTGAGTGATGCCGGTCATAGTCAAATTGATAGCTTATACTATTTCATGGTACTGTATTTATAATTAGCATAATCATCCATAATAAAAGGCCTGCATGTTTAAATATATATAAAATTCATTCATAAATCTATGGTATATGTTATTAGACTAATTATTTTAAAAATAAAAACATTTGTTAGGTTTTTTTTGTCTATGTATATAGCATAAAAAAAACATAAATAAATGTTTCTCTAAGAGTTATGACCGGCAACACTCACACCTTGTCCCAGGGTCCTTTTTATCATATGAAAAGATGAGCATAAAGTATCCAAAACTGTCAACCTTCTCCAAACTTTATAAAAATTTATTATGACGTATTGTAAATGTAGTGAGATTTTTAAATTCTGAATAAGGCGCTAATAAAACATTTTAAAAAAATACAGGAAACTTAATTGTATATTTTTAAGATACTTTTTATTAGGATAATTTTTTATTCTTTGACTGGGACAAGATTTACACAAAATAATTTTGCATTCTCATGATATTGTGTTCTCTTTTAACATTTTCAGGATGATGAACTTATTCGTCGCCAGACATTAGAGAGAAAACTAGAAATGGAAGCTGCACGAGAGCAAGAGAAAGTAAAAAAGAAAAGGAAATTGAAATTATAATTACTGTTTAAAATTTTTTGTTTTACTATTATAGTAAAAAAAAATTAAATTCTGTGATAGTAAAATTATTTCTTTTAAGAAATACTGTTTTATTCTTTTGGCAAAATATATTTTGTAAATGTGATATTGGACTAAGTGTTAAGTTTATAGATTGAAATGGCTATCAAGTAATTATGAAAATCACATGTAGTTTTCTATTTCATACTGAGCTCTTTAATAAATGTAATACTGAGGGGAAAAAGAATTGTTTACATTTTCCCTTTTTGTCGTAGATGAAAATTTTCCCTTTTATTGCTTAGGTTTATTGAAGAGTGATTTTTTTTTTTTGACTTAGGTCATTAAAAATGATACATATTAGTTACCAATGAAATTATTCTGGAATTTTAACCTGACAAAATTGTATGAAACCTGCATGTATGAATATCTATTAATACATATATGAGGTCAGTTTGTATAAATTTTGCAAAACCTTTTTTTTTAAATTGATCAAAGGCAAAATTGTAAAAGTACTTTTTGTGAATACATGTACATGTATTAATTTAATAATGATATTGAAATAAATGATTTCATAAATTGTTTTTAAATGTCTTTTTTAGTCAAAATCTATTGATAGAAAATTAAATTGCCACACAAAACAGAACTCAAAAATATGTAGCTTATAATTTATTTACAAACCAAAGAAAAACATATAACAAAAAATAACGCAATTTACATCATATTTTTATAATCTGTGTGCGTCAACCCCTCTCCCATTACCACAGATGCCAAATCCTCTTGACTTGCTTTTAATCTTTCACCTGAAAATATGTAAATAAAAAATGTAATATCTTTTTAAGATTTAATTTTTTGGTATATCTAATTTTAATTAAATAAAAATATTGCATTTAATCTAATTTAGAAGTTAAATCTGAACTATTGATGTTAGTGGATATTTTATTAAAAAAATTAATCAAAACGTATCATCATGTCATGTTAATACACTTTGGATCAATTTTAATACATCCATAGGTTCCGTTTGAATAATAATTTTTTTCCCTGAAATTTATTTATGTTCTTCCATGGATGCAGAAGGATGGGCTAATAAAAACAAGTATATACCAATGCAACAGACTAAATATAACAGCGAAAAATACACACACATTTGAAAAATTGGGGGTCGGCTTATACAATGATGAAAATATGTGTAAAGATAGATGAGTAGAAGTGATGGATATACTAGTTATTTCCTTACAAGTCACAGAGCAGCTGTTTACCTTTACATTTGATAGGACGGAAAGTAGAGAGTACTAACTGTATATCATTTTAAGTTTTTAAAAAATCACTTTTTTTTGGTTAGCAGTTGTACTTAAAGTTGGGACAATAATTTAACTGCTTATTGTAGTTTCATTTTACTGACTACCTAACACAATTATTTCATTGGTTAGATAAATATTTATTTATATACAGTATTAGGTGCATAATTTTATTCTACACAAATTTAAAGAAATAGTTATGTTATAATTAGTGTTGACCACAATACAATATCAGCAGTGAAACCGCATTTGTTGAATAGCCTATATACATAAAAAAACCCATTGAAAAATGTTTATTAAATTTTTTTTTTTAAACTTTTATCACACATTAAAAAAGAGCATAGAATTACTCTCACTGCTCTATTCCCAAGTGGGATTATGGGTGTAACAAAAGCTTACATTGAGTAAACAAGGAACTGCAGAAAAGTTTTATGAATGCTTAATGAATCTGAGAACAGGACATTTATAGACCTTTTGTGGACACCGTGAAAGGGAGAGCAGGTAAACTGGAATGTTGTTCTCAATAAATGATTACACCTACTAAAAAAAAATTCTTCACCAATCACATAGATGCAAGTCATTTTTTCTAACCACTGAAGAAAAAAAAGAAAGAATTTTTTCAAGCTGTTTATTAGGCCAGGAGTTTTAGCAACCTACCCAGAATAAATTCTTTACAATGGTTTAAATGCAGAATATGACACATATATATATGAAGATTAACTGGTATGAATGAAACTAATTGGAATTTTTTCTACAGCATTGCAAAAATTGCACGAATTACACGTAATTTTCCATTATTCACGGTTCTGTAAGTGTCAATAACCTTGGTAAATCTGAAGTAGGCCTGATCCACGTCAAACTGTCAGCAAACGTGCTTCAGATTATGTTATATAAGTATTTAAAATGAAAGGTCAAATAAAGTGTAACCAATATGACCTGCTTCCAGTGGCGCAACCAGGAGCGGGGCAGGGGGGGGGGCTTAAGAGCCCCCCCGGCAAAATCATCAAATACATAATTTAAGTTATAAAGTTACAAATAAGACTGTCAAAATGTCTTTTTTCAACATGTGAGCCCCCATCCCCCCCCTCAGCATTTTTTGCTGGTTGCGCCACTGCCTGCTTCCATTAGTAGACCTACGTTTTAACCGTATTGACGAAGCATTAGCTTCATAAAAGTAATGCATTAATTTTTATGTTTGTTGCATTATATAAAAACTACTTCATAAAACAAACCATAAATAAATAAATAATACAACACTCTGAACTGATGTGAGTAGCAGCCCCGTAGCGTGAAAATTCTACAGCAGGGGCCAGGCATTCTACAGCAGGCATAAGACAAAAATGCAGGGGGGTGCGGCCTCCCTGCCCCTCGCACGGGCCTGGTTAGTGGTATGGCTTTCAGACTCCGGGTGGGGCAGGCATCAATCCGCTGGTGAAACTGGCAGTTGCTTTCACCCCGTGCCATAATCACAGTGTTCACATGCTGGTGTACACCTCTTCCTCAAATGCCCAAGGTATGAAGAATTCCAAGCATTCATCATCAATTATTTCTTCATCTTTTACATCCAGCATGTCATTATCATGTAACTCTTCATCGTCAATCATTTCCACAACATTGACCAGCTCCTTGGCATTCAAACATGACTCTCCATTACAATTTTTGAAGGCTGTTATGCATGACAAACCGTACTCAAAGCAGCGACACAAACGTGTCCCACACTGTTTCCTGGATCCGGAAGTACATTTCCAACAAACCACCTTCAGAACATCTGGTGGAGCCACAACTAAGTCAGTGGCAATATGGATGTACTTTTCCTCATGAAGCTTCCATCCCAATTCTGTGTGATTCGGTATTGCTTAACAACATCAAGATATGATCCACCTTCCAGCCACTGAACAGCGCGGAGTAAGTAACCGCAGTCTACAACATGAATCGAACTGCTTGGTTTCAATGATGGTTCTACACCCTTGCAGATTTCTTAACTGAGCTGTGATTTATCAAGTTTACGCATGTAGTTATCTTTGAACAGAGAAGTAGGAAGTGTTGACAGCTCATAGCTGAAATATTTCTCCATATCAGGTGATCTTTGCATTATGACCAGAAGCCTATTAAATAGAACTGTGGGATCAACACCTGTCAAAGCTTTCTTGGAAGTTGATGAAGAAGCATTGTTTACTTGTGCTAATGTTCTTATTTTGAGATTTTCTTTTAAGTACAACATCCTTGAAGTTCTTGCCGCTCATGTTCTGAACAATATCAGCCCCAACTTCTTCAGCATTGTCGCAGTTTATATTATCAGATTCAGATGCTGCAATACCTGATGGTATGCTGTGGAGTCTTGTGTCAGAAGTATCAAATTGATTATGTGACTTCAAGAATTCGAGAACTTTTGTGAGATCGTCATTACCTCTATTGATCCTGGACTGTCCCTCTTCCGGATGCTGAACTGCATCATGACAGTAGTCAATATCAGCAAACTGCGCTAAAGATGTCCTTACAGCTGCAGTCCTATGAATTGTGGAAGTCCATGTGGTACGTACACTCTCAGTTACTCCTCTTCCATGAGTTATTCCTTCCTTACCTTTAATGGCCCGCATCATTGCCTGCTCTATGGTAAGGTCAACTGACAGTCCGGCCCACTTTTTACTACTACGCCATCCAACATGTGATCCTGACATGAGCTGCTTGTGTACATCTGGATGTGAGTTAGGTAAGCCCATCATCATCTCCAGGTAGAGACGAGCACACTTGGCATAATTGTTGTGACCAGATGCTGCGAAGAGATTCACCATTCTCCTGATACTGACAAGATGTAGCTGATAGTTGCCCATTCGTTCTGCCCGCAGCAGAAGCTTTAATGTGGCAATGTAATACATATACAGAAGCCAAAGGTTTTTACTATATAAGCTATAGTAATAGTTATGTCATTTTCAGTGCCCCATTCTACACCTTACACGTAGCTATACGAGATAAAGGGCCCTAGGGACACCAAGAGTAGCTATCCCCCTAACATAAATTTGGTTTAAATAGTTTTGGTAATGTATTTTAAGTGCTGGGCTTCAGTGTTTTTGAAGGTACCGTAATATCTTTCAGTATTTTTTTATAATCTTGTAGTTGGCAGCTGCCTTTTTTTTGTAAACAATTCATGTCATCTCTTAACATGGCTGACAGTATTTTATATAGAATATAGAGGACCTTTTTTTACAAATTTATTTAATGCATTTAAACACAATTTAGGTATTCAAAACAAGGGTGTCATTAATCCTCATTATGTTAACTAACTAGTTATTACCAAATAATTTCACAAAACGCTTGTAAGACATTAATTCTAGGTACGTAATGTAATATTTATTCAACTCCTAGCCTATATGATAAGATACTTACGAATTAATTCAGCTATTGCTCTCTGTGTCTTTCTGTCTAATTTTTCCATTTTTTTGCTGATGTCGCGCTTCAAGTCCCAGTCTGGCTTGCGTGGTGCGAGGTTACTCAAATCCTGTGTTGTTAAAATGTTGTTTCTTTAGTAACCAATTTCAAACCAGTGCCAAATGTTATATTAAATGTTTCTAATTTACATTACAACTTATAAACTGGAGTGGTCATGCTATTGAGGGGAAACAACTGATGTGTGTAAATATCACAGCAGCTATTAAAATGGGATTGTGGTCCTTGCCACCGAATCACACATGAAGATCTATAGAAGTCTACATCATGTGCAATTATGTGGAAAAAGCAGAAGCCCGAGTGAGATTTATATATCAGCATTTGATGAGCTTTATTAAAAAATTAAAATGTTACATCATATGATATATCAGGGGTTGGAAACATATCAGTAGTCTAAGGCCAGTTAAAATAAAATAATTTAATAATGCGTCATATGATATATCAGGGGTTGGAAACATATCAGTAGTCTAAGGCCAGTTAAAATAAAATAATCTAATAATATCAAAGGCTGCAATTTAATTACCATATATTTTTTCTGAAACAATTGCATCTTATGACAAACTCTATAAAAACCTTTATGGCCAATAATTTTTGCAGTCATACATGGTGTCTCAGATATGAAGAAATCCTCTGAATATAGACTCCATAAAACTTAAAAAAGAATACAACCATTGTATACTCAGTCATAGACATCAAGGGGCATTTATTTACCTATTCTAACTAATGACTCTTCTGAACCGGCTTTTTTGTAGATAATTTGGCAAAGTGTGGTACAAGGTTGGTGGTTTATAAATGCAAGTAATCTTACTAATGGGTGTCAGTGAAGACTGTATAATGATCATTAAGAATGTATTTGACAACGAAGATCTTTTAACTGAACAGTGCTCTTTCAAAATGTAGTTTAAAATGACAGGTTTCTTCATCAGAAAATGGTAAGAGGAGGTATGTTTCACCAAACTCCACCATTTGAAACACACAGAGTATAGTGGCTCAGTAAAATATAAAACTTTGGGTGACATGTTGATGACAAAAGTAAGAGAATCGAGTCTCAAACTTGACGTTAAGTAAAGTGAAAACATAATCAAAGTCATCTTTGCACATGTCTGCTTTTTGATATTTGGTTGTCAAACCAAGCAAAAAGGTGAGCTTTTATTTACTTTTTTTAAACTTGCTATGAAACAGTTTCAGTTTACGCAGCAACCCATAAGTCTGGCTCAAGATGTAAAATATCACAATAGGCAGCCTTGAGGCCAAATACAGCACTGATGATGAAATAAAAGGCGAGAAGTTCATTAGTTATTAAAAGCTTTGACCAAATGGCCGGAGGAGAGAAGATGTATCCAGTTCCTGAATATGGGTGCTAAAGAACGATGACCAAAAAACAATAAGCTATAGAAATTCATTTTATATTCTATGATTGCCATTATGTGCGAGTCTTGGTGATATTTATATGCAAATGTTATTAAATGAAATTTATTTAGAGGCAGCACAACTCGAGAAAGTTGGAAAAAAATTGAAAGGTGGCATGCAGCATTATTGCATTATTAAAATTTAAGCTGCTGGTTAATATTTGTTCCCATATTATTCTATTAGCTAGATATATTCACATATTAAGATCAGTATTACGGTCTCTCGTTAAATGATTTTAAAATCACAATTTTCATTTGCAAATAATAAATGGGAAACAATTGTACTATATTTAAATATAAATTTCAACTTACAACATCAGTAACAACATGATCAGTTTTTCCTGATTCCAACTGATCTTTGATGGAACTTGTGACTTTAATATAAAATTTTTAACAAAAAAAATACAAAATAAGATTTCACAATATGATAAAGATAAGAGTAAAATATAAATAATCATTATAAAGTTCTTGTATAAAAATACAGAGAAAAAGTTTTTTTTTTTTAAAATGAAACTACATTAAAAAAAATTTAAACATTACCATCTGATGGTTTCGCTGACTGGACTGTAAGTTCCTTCAACCTTTCACTCTCTGGCTTATAACTTCTAAATACTGGCCTTTAAAAAAAAGATATATTGTTAAATAATAATCAAATAAAAGATTGAATAATTTTGGTTTAAATTTCACAATGTTGGTTACTAATGATGGCCACTAAAGTACAGCCTTCTGTCAACTTCTGAATATTTATCTACAATCTGTGATGGAAAAATAAAAAACATAAATAATACATTCTAACTAAAAAGAAATATTTGTATTATTTATCTGGTTGGCCCTCAAAACTATTCTTGGCCAGTGAAAAATCAGAAGCTGACAATTAACATGATTTCATGCCATAATAGTAAGAATACCCTTTCACTTTGTCAAAAAAATACTGCTGCGTATCTCGAGAGGTCGCATCCGAAAGGCTGTCCCAAAAAGAACTGAATTGGCAACATTAAGAGTGGTCAGGCCAAATGAAAAGATTCTCTGGTGTCCTCATAAATATGACAAGAATAGAGAACCCTGAATACTGGTATAGTGTCCCTGAGCCTGAAGTTCACCCAACCGTCAAACTTTTAAACTTTGGGTCATGTAAATATCACAGAACATTTCTTTCACATCAGTTTTAACTAAACTGTCTAAACTAAGACAAAAATAACTACTGTCAAATAAATAATTTATTAATGTAGTCAAAATTTTAGGCAAAATGTATCAAATGGTGTCAATTTTCTGACAGTACTACTAGACTCTAGATGATAAATGAAACTGACACAATATCAATAATATTTAATTTTCACATCTGACATTTTTTTCTTAACATTATAACAGTGTAGATAATAAAGTCTTTTGTGCCGGGTGTTACAAAGGTTTTGCAAGGGAAATCAACTACTTTTTTCTAGAACTATGTCCAAGTTGTCTAATGGGTCTAGTCTACTCTTCTGTCTCTACTTATCTACATCTCCAGTGTTATAAAAAGTGGACAGTAACATACCATAGCCAATTAGCATAAAATAGATAGCCACTTGAATACACTTACTTTGGTAGCTTTTCAGATTCTATTTCTTCAGGAGGGGTGTCACTTTGGACCGATTGTCGATCACGTAAAGCTTTTAAACGCTCCTTTCTTTTCAAGGCTTCATCACTCAAAGACCCAACGGTGGCCATGGTCAAGGCTGCCAACTATTTTCTAGAAAAAATATATATAATATAGTTTTCTAAAACGTAATGAAAATTATCTAGAATTTTATCTAAATGGAAGGAATGAGTTTTAATCAATTTAAGATCATTTTTTCATTTAAAATACATCTTGCTGCTGTTTTTTTTTATCTTCATTATTATTTGTGTTATAAATCGTCATAGTACTCATAGATTTTTTTTTTTAAATGGCCATGGGGAGGTAACGAGGTTGATTTTCAAGATCCAACATAATTTTCATAAAATTTGTATAAACTTGAAAGTAAAATATTTATCAAATTATTCAGCTGAAATAGCTGCATCTTAAATAAATTTAACTATTTGATTAAAAATTTCACAGACCCAGTTGTTTTATTTTCAAATTTGAAATTATCAGATTTATTTTACCATGTCTTTGAATAAGTTTAGGGAGAGTACTCGGCCAAAATTGGCTGCACTTCTTACCCTTCCTGTCTAAGCGCCTCATCGTGGCAAGGGCCCGTAACCTCTAGAATCAAAAATGCGATTGTCATTTGTTTAGTCACGGAGGTGGTTACGATTAAATCTGCTCTTTGTTTGCACATACTTTTTGTTCCAGGTATTAGTGATTGAAATTTCGAATGCCTTCATGTTATCGGAATACAATATAATTGTCGAATTAGGGCTTTAAACTTCCTTCTGTAACTGTCTAAGCTTGTTAGTTTTTTTTTTAAATTAGACTTTTTATGAAGAAGTTGACTGACACCTATTGTCGTAGTGAAATAGTAAAGAAATGACCGCCATGTTATTTTCGTACGAAAACGCGTATTTCATTTATCCTAATCAGATGTTATAATGTTTATTGATTTTACCTTTTCTAATATATTATTTTGATTCAGGTACATTTCATGTTAGAAAAAAATGTTTCTGTACTAGTTCCACATACATTTTCGAGCATAGCATTTATAGACTAACAAATATTTTGGCCTAACTTTTCTGGTGCATGATTATTTTCAATGATTTTTTTCACAAGTGACTGACGACCTTATTATTTAAAATAAATGAGAATAAATTATGAAATAAAACTGTTCATATTTTTAGGTATCTTAAAAGCTTTTTACTAGTCAACATCTAGTTTCTGGTTTTTATTGATGTGAGGTTGAGAATGTTATAGCAAATACACAGGTTATTGAATCAAGACTTCCAAAAATGTTTTCATTGATTTTCATTAATAACATGATATAATGAATAATTTTATATTTTCCATTTCAATAACATATAATCAATTATTTAAATTGTCTAAGTAATGTATTCTTTAAATTATGAGAATTTGATTCTCATACATAATTTGAGTATTTATGCAAAAAAAATTATTAGAGCACACATGCCTCACATGGGCATAAGTAAGGCCATCAGTGGGCATCAGTCTGTCCTGCCTCAGTGCCCTCACATCAGTGATTGTTAACATTTAATTTATATGCAATAAACATAATGTGCATGCCATGGTTATTTTTTAGGGGACGGGTGGTCGTGCGGTGTAGAGCGCTCGACTGTCGACCAGAGGGTCCCGGGTTCGAATCTCAATGAGAACCTTGGGATTTTTTCAGGTCCTGGTGAAAGTCCCCAAGTCCACCCAGCTTTAAATGGGTACCTGACTTTAAGTTGGGGGAGTGAAGGCGGCTGGGCGTTGTGCTAACCACATAACCCCTACATATGCCGAGGTTATAGAAACAGATGAATTCTACACTTCATCTGCCCCGATGGCCCGTTAGGGTTAAGGGTACTTTACTTACTTACTTACATGGTTATTTTTTAATTAAAACTACTTCTTAAGTCCTGTAACATTTGACTAAAAATGCTGCTATTAGTGTTATTGGATTTCTAGTAGCAAATTAATTATAATATCATTATGAACTGAGTTAACAAATAACCAATGCAGCAGCAGACAAAAAAAATCAATGATGCACTTTTAGTAATACATTCACTACAGTGTCTTACCCCCTGCCTAATATATAATATGACTCTTCAGAATTGTCTTCTGAATACAGCTAAAAATGCCTCCCTAATAATTAATATTAGCTTAAACTCTTAAAGAATTAAAAGACATTAAAAATACAAGGCCGTTATAAATATAAAACCCATCACCCATGCTAACCATTGTACTAGTGATTCTCATGCCACAACATATTACTTGATAGTCATCCTTGCCCCAATTTTTTCGGTGGGCATAACCTTTTCACAAACTACATATTCTTGGACATGGCCCCTGGGTTTGTCATATTTAAGAACTCATTATTGTGTTCTGCTGTTTGTCAGTGTTAAAGCAAGAATGTTGTTATATGATACTTTTTACTTCATTTCCTTTTTTTTTTTCATCTTTAATATCACATCTTCTGCCTTTACCTAAAAAGTGAATTAAATCAAAACCTATGCAATTTGATTTTCATCCATAACTTTTTCTAGTTTACAGCTGGCAGTTTGTTAGAATTGTTATCTTTTATTGTTAATTTAACTGTCGTAATTAAATCTTGGGGAAGTTACTTTGCACTTTGTTTACACAATCCATAGTTTATATTTATTTACTTAGTGTGAGTTTTTCAAAACTGAGTTAACAAATAATCAAAGCAGCAGCAGTCAGAAAAAAAAAATCAATGATGCACTTTTAATTATACATTCACTAAAGTGTCTTACCCCTGCCTAATATATAATAATATATATATAGATAGCATAAGAATCTTATAAGCTTGTTAAAATATTCCCAACAACATGAGACAGAATAACATTCTTTATTCTACTATTCCTATACATTTTTTTTTCAGAATGAGAGCTTTCCAGTCATTACAAAGGCCATATGTTGTTAGTTAATTATACACCTTGCAGTTGTGTCAGACAAAAAAATGAATGTTTGAATTACAAGAGATTTTTAATTATTTAACAGGTAATTTTATCCTTTTTATATATGTTTTTCAAATATTTGAAATGCAAACAAAATATCTAAAAAAAATGTAATGTTTAGTTTATTGGTATCATGCTTACTCTGGAAGAATATTGGTGGTAGGAAAAATACTTTGTGGCTTTGTATTTATTCCTTTTTACTTATTTTTTACATTTTCAGGCAATATATATTAACAATGGCACATGTTACTAGAGGAACAAGGAGTGGGCCTAGGGCTCAGGGTAACCCTCATGGACTAAGGCCTATTGAACTTGATCAGATATGGGATGACTTAAAGGCTGGAGTTCGAAGCATATATCGTCGCCAAAGCATGTCTAAGCAACGTTATATGGAACTTTATACGTATCCTTAAGTGATTATCAAATTGGTATTAGAGCTGTATGCTATTGTTTGCTGTTAACTGAAAAAATAATGTTTTGGCTTATAGTTTCTTATAATTATTGTGGCTAAATTGATATTGGTAAAACAAACTGCTTACATTAAAAATATATATATACAGTAGATTTTGAGTCTAATTCTCTTAACATTATCAAGACATGTATATAATTACTGCACGAGTGTTCATAGTGCTGCAAATCAGAATCAGCAAGGCACAGTAGCAGGTTCTTCATCTTCCCCACGTAACCCACCTAATATCTCTCGAAATCGGCCTCAGGGTGGAGGTGCACAATTTGTTGGCCACGAGCTTTACAAAAGAATAAGAGATTTGCTACGTCAGTATTTACAGAATTTATTGAAGGTAGACGGCAATACATTTTAAAAATAAATATATTGTATGTGCAAAGCAACTGGCTACATTTTTTTATATAGATGGACACTTCATTTTTATTTATATATATGTTGTTGTTTTTTTTTTTGGCAGGATGGTCAAGATCTACTTGATGAACAAGTTCTTCAGTTTTACACTCGCCAATGGGAAGACTATCAGTTTTCAAGCAAAGTATTAGATGGTATATGTGCTTATTTAAATAGACATTGGGTCCGCAGAGAGTGTGATGAAGGATCTAGGGGCATCTATTTTATTTATTCAGTGAGAAATATATTGTGCTGTGATTAGTTTCATGTACATTTAGTTTAAAATCATTGTTTTCTACATTTTTACAAATTTTCTTTTGTCAAGCAGAGACATAATTTTAAAATATTCTCAACTTTTTTTCTGTAGCTTGCTTTAATAACATGGCGAGAAAACCTTTTTCGGCCTCTGCATAAGCAAGTGACCAATGCTGTTCTAAAGCTAATTGAAAGAGAGCGAAATGGAGAACCTATTAACACTAGACTTGTTAGTGGAGTTATAAGCTGTTATGGTGTGTATCTTTTATTCTTTCTTTTCTTTTTAAATCACAGTTTTATATATTCTATTCATTTCATTTAAAAATGTCTATCTAATTTTTTAATGTAATTTTTCAAAGATATCTAAGAAATTTATGGGTCTCAGAAATATGTGTTAAAATTTTGTCCATATAGAATGATACATTTTTTTTTTTAATTGTCCCAATGAAACAACTGTTTCATATTTAGTTACTTAGTCTTTAACTGACATAATTAACCTTTGTTTTTTCTCTAGTTGAGCTAGGTTTAAATAAAGACGACCCAAGTGCCAGAGGACCTACTCTGTCTGTTTATAAAGAACATTTTGAAAATGTGTTTTTAGACGACACTGAAAGGTTTTATACCACTGAAAGCAATGAATTTCTGAGGCACAATCCAGTCACTGAGTACATGAAGAAGGTAAGTGTTGGATTTATACATTCATTAAGAAGGTAACGAATTTCGGTAAACGTCTCATTTCTTAATGTATTATATTTATTCAAAATAAAAGGTAAAATTAATGTTCAATAATTGTGATTAAACTTTCATTTTCAGGCAGAAATGAGGCTGATGGAGGAGCAAAAACGTGTGCAGATATATTTACATGAAAGCACTTTTGATGCTTTAGCACGTGTCTGTGAAAAAGTCTTAATTCAGAAACACTTAGAGAACTTTCACTGTGAATTTCAAAATCTTCTTAATACAGATAAGGATGAAGGTAACAAATATAATGTTTTAAATTACAGTGAATTTTGTTAGTTCTTTTTATCTTGTCTATATAAAATATTAGTTTAACAAAAATATATATTACATTTTATTAGTTGATGCAAGTCTCAATATGCATTGCTAATGTAAAATTGTGTTTTTCTTTTAGATTTAGGCAGAATGTATCAACTTGTTTCAAGAATTCAGGAAGGGCTCACTGAACTCAAATCACTGCTAGAAAAACACATTTTAAATCAGGGAGCATCAGCTCTTGAGAAATGTGGCGAGGCTGCTGTTAATGTTAGTATTTAGATACAAAATTAGCTTTCTTTTTTTTTTCTTTAATTCTGTTTTGATTTCATTTTTTATACTTAAAACTGACAAAGAGCTACAAATGTACAGCTTTCGTAATATCTTGTGTTCTTGCAATAGTTCTGTAATTTCTGGTAGTGATGCTTAATTATGATGTTTCATTACTTTTATGAATTTAATCCACATATTTTTAATGGTCATTGTAAAAAAAATGTGCTGTTAGGCCTAAAGGGCCATTGGGGCAGATGAAGTGTAAATTCATCTGTTTCTGTAACCACACTTTAAGCAGCCTATATAGTAAAATGTCATTGCCAAGTATTTGGATTTTATATAAAAAAAAATGTTAAATAAATGACATATTTTCCTTGCTCCTAAGTCCTAAAATAATTATGACTTTACCAGTACAATATTTAGATTCATTATTTGTATAATCAGTTTTTTTTTCCCTTTATTCTTCCCACAGGATCCTAAAATCTATGTACAGACTATATTAAATGTTCACAAGAAATATCATGCTTTGGTTATGACAGCTTTTTCTAATGATGCTGGTTTTGTAGCTGCCCTTGATAAGGTTGGTGTGGTTGTACATATAGAATATAATAAACATTTTTATGTTTAATTGTGTACATTTTGAATTTTTTTTTTTGAATGAATTGATTTACATTTTTTTTAAATTTACAAGCTGTTATTCATTAAAACCGTGCCATAACTGTTTACTCGGGGGGAAAACTAGACATACCCAGCAATTACTGAGGGTTTACAGGCTTGAGCAAAGGTTTGGTTGAAGAAATAGTTGTTGGGCATAAAAACTCCATAACTTTTCAAGTGATTGAGATACTGCCTTAAAAGTATACTTATATTAAAAAGAAATGAATAATCTTGCTATCTGTGGGAAGGCAGCTTTTTTAATTATAAAATTATTTATCAACTGCAATCATAAATAGTACGATCTACATTTCTACTAGCTGGAAAATAATCTGTCCAGTGATGCATATATCTTATTTGTTGACAGAATAAAGAGATCTTAAAATTATTTGTGCAAATTTAAATTTACTTAGTGCTAAGAAAATTTTACCAATTATTATTAATAAATGCATGAATATTTCAGTAGCATTTGTTTAAATATTTTCATGTTTGTCAGTTAAACTTAAATTGAAATGTAATAATACATTTGAATTTGATCACCTTAATTTTAGTAAAAATTGTCATCGTATGTGATCTAAATAATATTGTAGCCAGTTAATAATATTGTAGCCAGTTAATAATATTGTAGCCAGTTAAAAATATTAGTGATCCAAACTATACTCATAAAACCAAACATCATAGTGGACAAATCTTTCTAATTTAAAAATATAGCTTCTCACCTAATACAGAATGTCAACATATTAATTGTAATCCATGAAAGTATCAACCTCACAACAGAAATATATCTCTTTCTCAAATCTGCTATTGGGAGGTTTTGAGACTCCACTTCTTCACTTTTATGCATTGTACATTTAGAAATCTTAAAAATTCACTCCCAGAGTTTTGTTGTCAAAAGTCAGCTCCTCAGAATGAATGGGTTAATTAATAAAAATATATTCGTATTTAATCATGCTTATCTTTCATTATTTTCTCTTCAGGCATGTGGGCAGTTTATCAATTCTAATTATGTAACAAAACAAGCAAGCAATTCTAGTAAATCTCCTGAACTTTTAGCAAGATACTGTGATTTGCTATTAAAAAAAAGGTTAGAAATGAAGATAGTTTGTGAGAACTAGTTGTCTACCCACATAAATTTGTCTGTAACATAAATATATCTGAACATAATTAGTTATGACCATGGCGTCAGAATTCACTGATTTAGTTTATTTGTGCAGTGGAAAAGGCATGTCAACAAACCTGCATGGGTTATAATGCCCTGCCATGAGAGCCACATTGACACTTAATTGAAGTCCTCTTTAAAAGTATTTAGATTTCTAAAAAATATTTGTATAACGTTTTTGTGGTTAGCTATGTTCATGAATGCTACAAAAAATTAACTTGAAAAAAAATACAACAACTTGGAATCTTATGCAACAGCAACCAGAGCTGATTTGTTTTATGGACCCTATTAGAAGGAATATTGCACTGCCCTAAACAAAAAGAACACTAAAAGACACTGCTTTCAAATCTTAGGCCCTTTATAATCTTGATACCTGGTGCTCCTCTTCCAAAAAAATTGACACATCTGGGGCATTACATCCTGTTGCTATTGGGTGTGTGTCCAACACCTGTGGTGATTATCTCGATTGTCTTGTACATAAAATTCTAAGCCAAAGATGAATATGCCAGGTCACTAATTTCAAAGTGTTTGTCAAATGTGACATGAATTATCTTTTACTAAGATTAAATAGTTGAAATTTAATATAATTTTTGAAAAATTAAATCTGTTATTGTATTATCGGTTTCCAGATTAAACCCTCAGCAGACAAAATCCTAAATTCGAATTTAAAAAAAAAAAAGTTTTAAAATAATTTTTTTAAATTATAAGTACTTAAGTAAAGTTTCATTTTTATATTGATTTCTGAATCAAAACATCAATACTTATCATTTTTTATATGCATTAAAACCTATAAACCACTGTTTTTAAGATAGAACCTTAAATGTGCTTTTAGAATCTGAATTAAATGTAAGAAATCACACAAAAGTTCTAAAATATTTAACAATTTTTTGTCTGACTTGTCTTAATGCCTTGCACTCCTTGCGGAGCAAAGGGCCTCTGCAACCACTCTCCAGCGCACTCTTATCATGGGAGGCCTTTTTCAATTCTCCCCACGTCTGTCCCCAAACCAGCGTCATGCGGTCCTCGATTGAGGTCTCTTCCTGATTTCAGCTTGGAGGTTCTTGTCTGGTTTATGGATAATTTGTTGGGCCTCACTTGTTGTTGCTTAGCCAGCTTGACATCCCTGAAGTAAAATATTTATATTGACGCAATATATGTACTTAATATTTCTTGGTTTAATACTAAAATAAAATCTTTTTTGTTTTGCAATTCTTTTTTGTATATGTATTTCTTATACTGCACTAGTTAAGGGATTCAGATACTTAACTAGATAATTTTTGAAGTAAAGTATTTTGGTTACAAATTAGCCTTGAAAAATTTCACCTGATACATCTCATTCATCATATATATAACTTAAGAAATATTATTTTAAGCTGAAAGCCACAATCACAAAATTTATTTAGATTGCTTATGAACATTTCTTGCCTTTTGTCTATTCAAGTAATCAAATTGACAGTATTACATCTTTTTTTCCAGTTCTAAAAATCCAGAAGAGGCTGAGTTGGAGGATACTTTGAATCAAGTGGTGAGATATCAATTAGCTTTATGTACAGTCATTTAACAGCCTGACATTTGCAAAAGTCCATGAACTCCTTGTGTAGGAAATGACCTCTTCAATAGCTCTCCAGGGCACTTAGTTTTAAAAGGCCTTTTTTTTTTAGTTAACCCAACATCAGGTTGCATAGCTTCATTTCTTGTTTGCAAGACCTGGTCCAAGTTGTCTTTGTCTTTGGGAAACCAATTTTTCTCCATCCGTTGGGGGGGGGGGTTCTACTTCAAGGCCATTCTTGTAATATCTTCTGGTGGCATCCTGAGTGAATGGACAATCCAACTCGCTATTTTGTCCTTGATATTCATAGGTCAGTGCCTTTTCCCACTGATTCCTCATTCTTAACTCTGCCTTATCTTAAGAAGGCCTCTGAGAGGCAACCATTTACAAATGCCTGGAGCCTGTAGGTTAGCAAGTTGGGAACTCTCCATGTTACTGTGCTATATAATGCATTATTTATTTGGCATTTCCATCTGATCTGACAGTGGCAAAGACCTAGGTAGATAAAATGGTCTACTTCCCTAAGATACCTGTGGTGATGGGGATATATGGGACGTATATGCCCATCGCCACAAGTTATCTGTGTCTGACTTTTTCTAAGTGGAGACATGACTTCAGTCTTATCTGTGTGGATATGTAGCCCTTCTTGGGCAGCTTGTTGTGCAACCCCTAGAAGAGTACGGACTAAGGTTAGGCAGGCGTATGGTTAAGTTATCCTACAATGTAAAAAATCCTGACCACTTTAAAGACCAAATTAAGGCAGATATTCAATAGATTGGTTTTTCTTTTCAAATATAATTGTGTAGTTACATTGTGTTGGTACATTCAGTTGGTACATGGTAATATCAGAGAAAGTGATATTGGAGACTGTGTTATTGGAAATAGTGTAATTGGAGATATTGTTTTTGGATATAGTGTTATGTGAGATATGTAATAAGATATAGTGTTATTGAATATATTGTTAACAGATATAGTGTTATTGGAGTGTAATCGGATGTTATTGGATATAGTGTTATGTAATATAGTGTTATTGGAGATATTGTTAACAGATAAGTGTCATCTATATTTTTTTGTTATTGTAGATGGTTGTTTTCAAGTACATTGAAGACAAAGATGTTTTCCAAAAGTTCTACAGCAAGATGTTAGCTAAGAGATTGGTGGGTCACATGTCAGCCTCAGATGATGCTGAAGCAAGTATGATTTCTAAACTCAAGGTTAGTCAACCAGATTTACACTGAATGTTTTTTTTTTCTTGTTGCATGACAGTGAGTGGACTCTATAGAAAACAGGGACTACTAATAGAATTTAATAATGTCCTAGTCCAGTGGAAGTAGCGCTTGATATTCCTGTCTTGTCCCTGTTTTTCTTAGATGATTCCATTAGATTCAATTTAATAAAAAAATTCGTTTTATATATGAGCCATGTTAAATTGAACGAAGATTCAATAGTACAAAAGAATAAACTGGATTAGAACATTTTAACATGAATTTAATTTTTTTTTTTTTTTTTTTTTTTTGAAAAAATTAAACTGAAAATTCCAATTTCGTTAACAGCAAGCCTGTGGATTTGAATATACATCGAAACTTCAGAGAATGTTTCAAGATATTGGTGTTAGTAAAGATCTGAATGAAAATTTTCGCAAGCATCTTGAAACCTCAAAAGAACCTGTGGACAGTAAGCTCTATTTTTCTTCATTAAAATTCTTTCAGCAAAGAAATACATTCTAGATATTACAAAAACCCATCTGTACTCAACTCGCACAACTAAAATAAACTTGAGTGACAGATCAGAAAAGCTGTTATAAATTGGAGACTAATGTTGTAAAATATATAATTAAGCATTGATTCAAGCATATATGTTACGGGCTTCTTATCACACACAATACAGTCATATAAATAGATAACTTAAACACTTGTTTAGATGAAACATAAATGCAATGAATTTTATTAAAAACTACCTGTGTTAAAAACTAACTTGTCAGTTTGATCGGGCGGGCAGTTGGGGGGGGGCCTAGAAATGGACATTTGGACATCAAAACCCAACTCAGAGGTTTTCCCTTAGTCCAGTAGGGCTTTGTTTTCTGTCAGTGGCCGAAGGTGAGAGGTCGCACCTTCGTCCAGCTGAGCATGTGGTCACTTTCATCTGGTTCTGCTGACCACAAGTCGTGTTGACCCTTTTTAAGGGGGTGGGGATGGTGAGAACCTGATATGGGGGGTTAGTTCTGGCATTTGAGGAACTGTTACCTTAACTACACTTTTTTTCTTTGATTCCAGTTGATTTTAGTATTCAGGTGCTTAGTTCAGGATCCTGGCCATTTCAGCAGTCATGTACTTTCACTCTACCAGTTGAAGTGAGTTATTTAAAATTCATTCACTATTTAGCCTTCAAAATGTTCTTATTAGTTTTAGCCATAATTTCTTTTCTTGTAATGTAATTTTTTTTTTTAACATAATTCAATAAATAGAACGTTTCACCTGTCAGTAATTACTGGGTTTTTTTTTTTTTATTTACAGTTGGAAAGAAGCTATCAAAGGTTCACTGCATTCTATGGGAGTCGGCACAGTGGCCGTAAGTTAAACTGGCTTTATCAGATGTCTAAAGGTGAGGTGGTAACCAACTGTTTCAAGAACAGATACACGCTGCAGGTTTGTTCCCTTGAGATGAATCCATTGTAAAGTTTTTTTGCACTATTTTGACAGTGCTGCAGTTTTCTTTTTTAATTCTGTTTTTATAGGCTTCAACATTTCAAATGGCTGTGTTACTACTGTACAATTCTACTGACACTTACTCAGTTCAACAGTTACAAGAATCTACTCTCATTAAAATGGTAAGCATGTGGTCAATTGATAAACAATTCAGAATTATTTTTATATAAACTTAATTTTTTTACTGGGATTACTGAAATGAATCTGAACCTGGTACTTCAAAAATCAAGCTGATAAATGTAAAAGTCTTGTGTTTGCATCATCAAAACATCTAATATTAATTCAACTAGAAAATCCTTTCTATCAATATGTATGAATGTCAAAGCAGCAAAATAGAATGGAATTTGTGAGATCCCCTTATTTTGAACCAGTGAAAGCTTACCATAATTTTTAATCAAAACTAAAATGCCTTCCTTAAAACATTTAACTCACATTTTTAAAATGTTGGAATTAGTGTCCATCAGTAATAAAACTACGTTAAAGACATATTTTAGTTGGTGCTGCATCTTTCTTTTTAACTCCTTTCTATTAGCCTTGGTTTATGATGTTGATTCTGAGTCATAAAATCATTTATCTAAATACTGTTTTTGATTTTGTGCTTAAATACAGTAGTCATATTATGAAGATTTTTCTCTTAATTGCATGAGGTAAAAATTGTATTTGCCATTTAAAATATTATTTTTCCCATTCTTCAGGATATATTGCTTCAAGTTCTTCAGATACTTCTCAAGTCCAAGTTACTTGTTGCAGATGATAACACTAATGACGCTGATATTAAACCTGAGACACAACTTTCCCTCTTTTTAGGTTACAAAAAGTAAGATTGATTTTTTTTTTTTAGATTTTTTTCTTTCTAAATGAAGGTTGGTGTAGAAGCCAACCAGAATGTCTCTTAGTTTGGAGCCTTGTTGAGTGCCAGATCTTTTCTTGGGTCTGATCCATATCCCTAAGTACAACCAGCCTATTTACCAGTACCTGACTTAAGTCAAGGGAAAGACTAATTTGAAGCATTGTACTGGACACACAATACCATGGAATCGCTACGGAAACACAGACTCTTTCTCCTGACCCCTGCTGGTCTGTAAAGGCTTTAAGTGGAAATTTTTTTTACTTTACTTTCATCTAGATATTTTATTTTTTTGCTGGTCACATCCTGTAATTAGTAAAATAAAAATTCTGTTTTTTAATGATTTAGATACATCCATTACCATGTATCGATATATTTTAAGTAAATAGAAATTCTAGCATTCATTTTCAATAAATTATCAACTATTCTAGAACATGATTAAACATAACTTTGTACATTACAGCAAAAAACTCAGAGTTAACATCAATGTGCCAATGAAAACAGAAGTTAAAGCTGAGCAAGAGTCTACTCATAAGAACATAGAAGAGGATCGTAAGCTCTTAATACAGGTATGGAGTGTGTGTATTTTTAACTCAAGTTGGTCGAGATGTAATTCCCCAATGATGAATTTTACATTCAGAACTAAGTTGTTGATAAATTTGAAATATCCTCTAAGAAGTTCTGAGATGGAATTACACTAAAAACATGATGACATCGTTGTTGTTGTTTTTTGTTTTTTCAAGTAAACTGGTTTTTTTATGAACAGTTTAAATAATGTTTTTAACTGGTACATTCATATTATTGATGTATCTTTTTTCAAAATGTAGAAATGTGAAAAAATGAAGTTTCTATTATATTTAGGTATTTGATATTCAATAGAAATGGTTAAAAAATGTGGATACAAATTTTGAGTTTGGTGATGATTAAAAAAATGTTTCTTTGGTCATGTTGTATCATTATGGAAATGCTTTTTAAAAAGAATCATTAAAATATAAGTGTAATTTTTTTATGATAAAATTTGAGTTGTAAAGTAATGATTTAACAATTTAAGTAAAGTAATGATTTAACTTGTAATGAAGTTATTGGTTTTAGGGATCAAAAGCAGTTTTACTTTTTTTTTTGCATGAAACTTGTGAAAATATTTTAAATTGCTTAAAATGTGAAACATTACAAGTGTATCATCGTTTTTTTTAAATAGTCTCTGTGTTGGGAGGGGAGTTACCCAGTGTTTAACAGGTTAGCAAACAATTTCAAAACTGACACGCTGCATTTTTTTTTTTGTTGTGATCATTCTATGTTAGATATAGAACTTTTAATGTCTAATTCCCTATGATGTATATTAATATGTGGCATATTTTGATGTGCAAATATAAACCACGAGGAGGTTCTGATGGGAATTTCTTATATCATACAAATTTTTTTTTTTGAAGCGTCAACAGTAAGGGCCCAATATTTGTCCTCTATGAAACTCCATTTGTTGCCTTGAACGTTATTGGTATTTTGTTAAAGTATTGTTATTTTGTTTGTCTTGGACCTGAGTGGCACCATACCCCAGTGACTTTCTGTACTCTAAAACCCATCCTATTCCTTTAGTCTGAAAATTCAGGCATTGCTTCTTTGAAAAAAAAAAAATCCTTCATTTTTAGTTGGCCGTAGGCCCATTATCACCGGACCCTTCTATTTTTGTTATTAAATTGTGTTTTGTTTTGTGTCATCAGTATAAAAGCACTGATACTAATACCTGATGACAAATATGTAAACGTGTGGCATATTTTTTAATGTGCAAATTAAGTTGGAACGGGTGGGCGGGGGGGGGGGGCTGCCTGATAGAAATAAATAAGTACTGGTAATAGCTTTCATGGAAATTTCTTCAATCATGCAAGAGCTGTGAGTGAGGACTATTTATCTTGTGAGAAACACTACTAGCTGCCTTAAGTGTATGTTTTTATCCGACAGGTAGCATGCGCCTGTGATTGGTTAAATTCTATGTAATCCTTGTTACCTGTTCTTTTATTTTTTTTTATTGAGTCACGTTTTCTGTTTATGAATAAATCTTTCAATTAAAGTTATTCAACAAACTCTTAATTTTAGTGAATATGTTTGAGTTTTCTTTAAAGAAATATATATCTTGTCTTGCTATGAGTGAATTCCCAGTGATGATTATGTAATTATGTGGCATATTTTTGCTGTGCAAATAAGTGTTCTCTAAGAAGTTCTGGTGGGAATTAAAAGATTAAAAGCTGTCATGCTATACTGTCAATTAGAAAACTATCTGCAATGATTTGTGGAGAGGGGTCACAACCCATAAAAGTGACTTGTTTCAGGACGAACATTGTCAATCTTTTAATTTGTCTTCTGTTACACTCACCCTACTGTCCTTAGCTTTTTACCTTTGTGTTTTTATTTATTGGTATGGCCTAAATGTTGTGCTTAACTACATCTAGTAAACTGCAACACCACTAACTTCTACCATTTTAAAGACTTAGACAACATCATCATATATAGGAAAAGTGCTTTAAAACTATTGCAATAACTATTACTTGAAACATAGCAGCATACTGAGTTGATCTCATCCTTTCAGTGTTGGGAAATATAAAAAAAAATGCTCCTCTAAAAACCATCTCCAAAATCTGGTGATCTTACAATAAACATTCAGGACCTGGAATTTTTCTGGTTTCAAATGCAGAGACACCAACTTTGTCTTTATTTGAAGTATTTCAATTGCTGTGTTGAAAATGACATCCAGTTTTTCTTTTAAGATGTTTATGATTTTCCTGCAATGATTCATGTTTATATATATATATATATATAAATATATATATATATATATATAAATGCTCAAATATATTGATGTGCAAATAATTATCTAAGAAATTTTGATACGAAATGAGAGATATTTGCTGCCAGGAAAAGCAAGAGTTAGTGTTAATATCTCTCTCTTTAAAACAATGGCAGTCTGCACCCAAAATTATTTAAATTACTCTCTAGATTTTATCAACATCTGTGGATTCATACTTTAAACAAACGTTCAGGTTTTTAATTCCCAATGATGACCATAAAAATAATTAGCATACATTGATGTGCAGATTTTTCTCTAAGAAGTACTGATGGGAATCAAGATAATAGTAATTTTAAAAAATTCTTTTGGAGTAGTCCATTCAAGAACCCTATATTTTTTTTATCCCTGTTAAAAGTTATCCCCAAACTTCTGCAAATATGTGTAGTTTTAAATTATAAAAAAAATATTATCTTAATTATTAATTCTGTAACATATTGCATGCTTATAACAATGTTTCGTTTTTAAATGTAAGCTTGCCAAGGCTTGCTTAGAATTAGAATGATTAATAAAGTGGGATTTGTAAAGACATAAATAAATTTCTATAACTATGAACTTTCAAGAAATATTGTATGCTTTTCAAGTTTACCTCATAAAATATGCCTTATGTATTATTTTGTTATGAATATACATTAATAAGTGAGATCAATATGGTGTGGCATAGTTCTAAACCATGACAACTTTTTTTTTTAAAAAAAAAGAGGCAGTTTAGACCCGAAGGTTGCTTAATTACTCCAGATTCTTTTGACATCTTTCAAAAAGATTTCTGCTTTGGTTTAATTGTTGCATTTTTTAAAATCTTTTTTTCCCTTGTGACCATGTTTTAAATAAATGTTTTGATTCCCTATGATGAATATGTAAATATATGTGGCATACGCTGATGTGCATATTTTCTCTAAGAAGTTCTGATGGGAATCTATGGATAATCCCTGTCACGAAAAAAAAATCCTATTGAAGAAGTGACAGGATGTAACCCATTCATTGGCCACCCATGTAACCCCTTTTTTTAATATTAAGCCTGACCGTTGCTGTGATGGATAACTGGTTAACACGTGTCACCGGTTGAGGACTTATGAAATTGGGAATTAATGGTGCTAGTGTCTCTCTATATAACTTACATCAAAAACACCATACCACATCTTTGAATCAATGTCAGTTTGTTTTCTAAGTTTGTTAGTTACTCTACACATTCTTTGAGGTTCATTTCAAATGTTCATTTATACATATATATTGTTGTCATTATAATTTTTTTTTGTGTAACCTGGCATTAAGATGCATTTTATAGGTTCCAGTTCCCAATGATGAATATGTAAATGTTTGGCACAAATACATGTGTAGACTATCTCTAAGAAGTTCTGATGGGAATTCAAATTTAGGTGAAATAGCAGTTGCAAAAAAAAAAAAAAAGCTTTTGAGCTTTGTCAATTAAGTCTGTGGATAGTTAAATTTTCTGTGGAAGCCCCCCCCCCCCCCCCCCAATTACCTCTGCCCTTTGGCACTTAGTTTATCTTGGCCTTGTCTGTGATACAGATGTAGGAAGGATTTTTATTGTAGAAAGCTGTTGCGGTGTGAATAGGTTTAATTTCACATCAGTTAGTAGCGTTTCATCCATGCAGTGACCACTTTGTGTGGAAATAATGACATGGGGGTCTATAAAAAATCCAATTAAGCCTGCTTCTACTCTTGAACCTGAATTTATTTTAACTATTTCTGGAGTATGGTTGTTATAAGGATAATTATTCTTTCTTTTGAGATTTGGTATAATTATCATGTGCAATGAATCATAAATGTTTGTCATGTGCACATTTTTCTATACAGAGTTCTGAATGGAATTAAGAGATAATGGCTGTCATGAGAAATTCTCTTGTCATGCAGTATTTTTTTTTTTTTTACTAAGCGGTCCATAACTTAACTTTTTGTTTAGTTTGATTCTGTTTGTGTGTGTGTGTGTGTGTCCTTATATCTTGAACTTCAAGTTTGTACCTGCTCTCATTTAATTTTATTAAGTATTGTTGTTTTATTCATGTTACCATTTCAATAAGTATTTTAATGGATGTGGTCTCAGAACTCATTTCCTCTGTTACTTAAGTCATCATTGTCAGGTTATGGAAATCTTAGGGTGGCAAGATTAGTTCTGGTCATCAATTTGGATTGCTGTAAGAATGCTACGTTACTAATGATTTTTAGTTCTCTTTAGTGCGAAATCTCATCCTTATTATTGTCATGGAACGGTATGTTTTCTTGAAGAAATTGAAATAATTTTTTATTTTCTAATTCCCAATGATGAATATGTAATTGTGGCATATGTTTGATGTGCACATTTTTCTCTAAGAAGTTCTGATGGGAGATTCTATTTCTTGCATTCTTTTAAACTTGGTAATTCACAGTGTAACTGCTTTTACGCTGCAGTCATGTTTTTTTTATCACTGTTAATAAAGTAGAATTGGTTTGTTCATTTTAGGAATCCATCTGATGGGTTGTAGTCTCAGACCCATTTCCCTTTGGTCACTTTGAAGTCATCCTGTAGTTGACTTGTGGAATTAAAACTGCTTTCTTTCTAAACCAATTGTTTAAGTGTGGGCTGTGGTCCATTTTTTTATTGATTTGCATAAACATATCTAAATTAACTGATTCAGATAAGTGAATAATTACACTTTCTCATTCCACAAAAGTTAAGTTTGTTATTGACAGGTGGGTTGCTGAAAAAGAGATTTCACAGTGGGTCATGAAGTTTATCGATTTGTAAACCTTTGCTAAAAGCTTTACCAATTTTTAATAATTTCTATTTTGGAGCCTAGTAATGATGCTGCTTTTTATATCATAGGTATATGAGTAGATACAGGATTTACAAAAATTGTAGTAATTACAAAGTATTTAACAGTTTTTTCATTTTCTTTTACTTATATGTCAAAGTTTAATGTAATTACTTGTAAAATGATGCTAAATTCATCATCATCACTTTTGAAATGGTGCTATATTCATCATCACTTTTGAAATGGTGCTATATTCATCATCACTTTTGAAATGGTGCTATTTTCATCATCACTTTTGAAATGGTGCTATATTCATCATCACTTTTGAAAATACTTTTTTTTGATAATGTGGGTTTTTTTTTTTAGTCTACAGAATTATTATTTTTTTCATAAATTTCTTTCACTTAATCAAAATACAAAGTAATCAATTCCCAATGATGAATATACAAACATCTGCCAAATATTGATGTGCAAATTATTCTCTAAGAAGTTCTGATGGGAAATATCTATAATTCTCTCAATATACATGTAGTTGTGTAAATCATGTTACACCAAGTATGAACAGTTAGTAAATACTAAGTACATTATTTTAACTGTTTCTGTATTGTTTCTGAGAAAGTCTCACTTGAAATTTTTCTTTTCAAGGCTCAAGCAGTTTTAAAGTACTTTTTTTTTTTTTTCATAATTTTTTTAAAGTTAACAAATTGCAAAGTATGCAAAGAACTCAAAAATCGAATGTGGCAATAGCTTTGATAGACTTTGAGAATGTATTTTTTTTCGCCAATAGAATATCCTTTTTATCTTGTTACTAATCTTATTTTAGACTGTTATTATGGATTCTCAGGACCCAATTAGTAAGATCTGCTGTAATGAATATTTCAATTGGGCATATTATTGCATATAAATTTTGTTTAATTTTTCATATTTTTTTCACGTTAAAATATCAATTCATATTTTTATCTTAATGATATAAATTACAGGCAGCTATTGTGAGAATCATGAAAATGCGTAAAACCTTAAAACACCAGCAGTTGTTGATAGAAGTTCTGAATCAGCTGTCATCCCGTTTCAAGCCACGGGTACCTGTTATTAAGGTTGGTTTAGCAGAAGACTCTTGATTTAGGTATATTGAATTGGTAGACATGTTACATTCAAGAAATGTTCTTCTTTAACTTCTTTTTTTTTTTTGTTTTCTTTTTTTCTTTCCACAGAAGTGCATAGATATTTTAATAGAGAAAGAGTACTTGGCACGAGTGGACGGACAGAAGGACACTTACAGTTACTTGGCATGATGAACAGTTTGTTTCACTAGGAACTTTTATTTTCAGACTTAGGGTAATTGGTTGATCTTTGAATGGCACTCTGTGGGAGTTTTTGTTTTTTTTTTTATTTCACTTCACTGGATTCCACCAGTTAAACTGCACGGATTAATTACTTTAAAGTGATGATTGTGAAACTTTAAAAAGAAAAAAACAAAATCCCTTCCTAAATTAGTCCTGCTGTATATATGTGAGATGTGTAAAAAAAATGAATTATTAAAAACAGTTGATAAAAAAAAAAAGAATAATTTTTGCCCCCCATTCTGTTTAAAATGAATAGTTATTTATTTTTTCTAGTGTTGTTAAAAAATTATCTCATTATATCTGTTTGTAATTTATAAATAAATATATATGTACGTATGTATGTATGAATGTGATTTTTTTTTTTTCCATTTCATCTGACCGATGGTGTGGTGTAAAATTTGAAGCATTTCAGTGTTTTGTTTTCAGAGTTGTGTTGTTTTTTTTTCTTATGATCAGATTTGGTTATCTGTCATGCTGAATGTGGACACACTTTAGGCTTACTTGTGAAGTTATTTATTGAATGATAACATTTGCCATAATTTTGAGAGTAGATATTTGAAATTTAGAGGTATAAATTGTGTGTTTTTCTTCAAGGGGACAGTTTTTATAGCAGTTCCAGGTTTTTAATACGAAAAGTTTCTATTGCTCAGTCTCTTTGTC
>JAGDYQ010000055.1:1653611-1722449 GCA_021962125.1 Bulinus truncatus
ATGACACTTTCTATTCATAAAAACATTGAGACCATTTATACCTCTGATTTTTCAGACATGAAATACGAACGGAAAAGTTTTCAATTTGCTTTGCAAGTAAAAAGCGATAATGTAATATTTATTCATGGGGTTCATGTGCTTTTATAATAAACCATTCCTATTCTAAGCCGGACGCTGTATTAAAGGAAGAAGAGTTTTATGAATGGACTGATGAGTGAAAATAGGAATGGCAGCGTAAACATTGTTTCAAAACGCAAGCTTCTGCGCAGCAATCTGTATAATATCTAATCTGTGACCTTAACATTCGACAAACGTTGATAAATAATTAAACGACAAAACAAAGCTTAAGAGTGTAGCCCATTACTGAATTATTGAATGTTTATAGTTTTCATTTTCAAATGTAATGCATGTTTTGTAATACCTTCTTATCAGAAAACCAAATATCTATAAATACACTTTTAAAAACTCATTTACCTGAATTCCACACACATATTGTCGGTGAGTTTATTTTTTAAAGAACAAAGATTTTTTAAAATATTACCTTAACAATAGTGTAATTAATTTCTAAACCTTTGATCAAACACAATGACCACTTCAGTGTTTGCCCAGTGCAGACCTTTATAAGGTTTGGGGTGTGTTCAATTGAAAGTACAACCGCAAGAAATATGACAAAATTAACATTTTTTATTGATAATCTTTTTTCTGAGTATTTTCCGTTTACATAAGTCTATAAATCAGATAATTTTCTAATGTATTAGTCAATTTTTATGAATGCATAGTAAGAAATTTAATACATCTAATTTTTTTAATTCTAGAATACGTAAAACATTACAGCATTGTTTATGATAGCTGATCAATGTTTTTTTTTCGTTAAGTAGGTATATATGGGTTCAATACCCATATACATTTAAATGTAATACAATATCTTGTGTTCTAGTTAACTGACGCCAGAAGTTGCATACTTAATCCATAGGTCATGTTATGACCATTGGATTAAACTTAAATCCAACTGATTTTTCAACATCAAATTTCATTCTAAATGAATTTATAAGATTCTTTATATACTTTTATCAGTCAGAGATGTCTGCGATATCACTCCGCTAATTTTACTTGGTCAAATGATGTAACAAAGTATTGATGATAACAATCATTCTATTAGACTGGAAAGTTATTTTGTTTCATGTAAGCTTAAGCCGGTAAGAATGTACAGTTTTAATGTATTACAAATGCATTGTCTATTTGTAAACTCGTATTGAAACTGAAAGTATACAGTTTCAGAGGGTCAACAGAATTTTAAAATGTATTCTGCCATAGGTGGGAGACAGTACCTGTATCAAATAACAATATGATATGATGTTGCAACCTGTGTAGAAAAAACTCCTCTTTCGTTTTTCCAGTATCGGCCTTCAGCCCAAACCCAAAAAAAATGTATGTGATTTAATTTATCATGAATGTTGTGTTCTGTCTTAAAATAAAATAACATAAAAAAACATTAAATAAAATGTGACTATATGTAAATTACTTACACATCATGGCTACGCAATCAGAAACGGTGGAACTGCGGGGTTTTCGGGATTGGCGGACTTCTGCTCAAAAAGAAGTGGCCGGTATTGTTTAAAAATAAGACGTCAGACATTAATGCTATCTGTCATCTTCTGGTCCAGTGTACCTAGCCATGCATCTAGTAGTACAAAGAAAAGCATCAGAAGTGATTAGTAAAGGGCAATTTTATAAAAGTTTGAACACGCTGTCTCAGAAGAGATATAATTGTTGTGTCACTTCTGATCATAAGCGCACTATTGGTATTCCATTATGGTGGTTTTTCATTATGTTCAAATACTTATAAAATATTTATATGGTAAAAAATATTCGATTGAAAAAAAAAATAAAAATGCTTGCATCATTGCAACCAAGCAGTTTTAAGTTAGAAAGTATACATGTGTCCGTTGTTGTCTCTTGCATGAAAGCGCAGTCATTTTTTACCATTAGTGAATTGTTCAATTCAAGTTTACTTATTTTCTTAGGTTGACTTTCAACATTTAGAGACGATATGAGAATCAAATGCCCAAAACGCTTTCAGACTCGACAATTCCAGCGAGAAGCTGGTGTCGTCCATGACGCTTTCCGCGAGTTGTGGTGCTGGAATAGTTGTTGGGAAAATCTTGGTTTATAAAAGCCTGTTCTTTCGTAAAGCTCCCCATATCAGGTAAGCTTTGTACAGTCTCTTTAATTTAAACAATATCAACTCAATAAATCTAACAAATTTTGTATCAGCAAATGCGATCATCATTAGGTTTAGGCATTAATTTATTTTTATAAATGGCATACATGATGTCAGAGTCACCAAACAATGATTCCGCAGTAGCCTATTCCTCTGAAACTTTTTAAAATATTAGGAACGCAAAATAAATAGAAATTTAAATGATTATATAAAAGTTTGACGAAAGAAGTCATTTTTACAGCTGTCCATTTGTGACAAATATTTGGTGATTTTCGTGCTACTATGATTAGCTATTAATTCTTGATTATAATTTAACAGCTGCATCTGCCGAAATATGACTGCTTTAGAAGATTATTTCTCCCATAAATTAGCAACATTTACCATCAGCTTCGTTATTATTAGAAACTTTGTTATTCGCGACACACCTGAAAGATATAGACAATTTTAGTTGAGTTTTTCACCAAATTAACTATGCAAGATTTAAAAAGGAATTAAAAGAATTTAATGACAGAAGAGCTGTGCTCACTCATCGAATGAAAAAATTAAAAGAGCACGCTAGTTTAATCAGGTTAGGTTGGCAAAATTTTTGAACCATGGTCACAATGTTTTCATAAAGTTGACAGAAGAGTTGCATCAAGAATGGATGGATGGAAGCGTTTATATGAATAATTTAAATTTAAGCGTTAATGAGGAATAGTTATTAAGTGAGTTTGGAGGAGTGTAGTACTGTTTATTACTGCTTTTTAAAGAAATTCTATATTATAAAATGTAAATTTTGCCTTGTAGTGGAGGCCCAAACAAGAATCCGTCATTTTCAATTATTTTCATTTATCATTTTAGATATACAATATTTATAATATTCTATAAAAATATACACATTAAATTCATATAATGGCAAAAAAAAGTGTTTTTCCTCTTTTTTATGAGTTATCTGGGCAGATGAAGTGTAGATTCGTCTGCAAAAACCCAGTATATAGTATTGTGTGGTGAGCACATATTCCCAACTTAAAGTCAGGTTCTATACAAGGGACTTGGTGATTTCACCAGGACCTGAAAATCACAAGATTTGAACCGAACCAAATTAAAGAAGAATGCAAAGATCTATCGTTCATCCTATACATGGTAAATGTAAGACAATTTACTTAAGCAGGAAATCCACTTTCTTTCAATAAAAGAAACAAAAAATTTTTTATGATGCTTCTAATATTCTCGGAAAAGTTAGAGGTTTAGCGCTAATATTAACAGGTAATATCGTTTTATTTAAATGTTGAAAATATGATTTAATATACAACCACTTAAATTTTAATTAATGGTATAATATAAGTAACAATCATTTAAATATGCATTTGCATTACAATAGTTTATGATTTATTTTAAATTTTCGTTTCGAATCAGTGATGTAATTAGAGAGTATAGAGCTTAGACTGTGGTCCACCAGTCCAAAAAGTTATTTGTTGAATGCTAGTTATTAGTTGCTACTTTCCACTGTTTCGAAATATCTTGCTTGAACTATATTTTTTATTTAATAAAACATATACCTATCAAATAAGTATTGCTATCACATATAGGCTCCACATCTTATAATCCTTATGATACTTTTACCTCTATTGTCAAATCATGGTATGTTAAATGAATCATCTGGAAATTATGAGGTTAAGTAACAAATAATAAAAATATCAAAATATAAATATATTATGTTATATATATATATATATATATATATATATATATATATATATATATATATATATATTCTTTTTAAATTACAGTATATACCCTAATACGACCATGAAAGTCGGTTAATTAGTTAAAGTTTTTCATAGAGATCATAGACTATCATACCGTATAAAATTTTAAATTAAAAATATTACAAGTTTACACTATAAAGTTACACTAATAGTCCGTCCCGTAATTACACACCCTACTTTAAATTACAGGATAATATTAATTTAAATAAAAACTCACGAATGCCACGTCCCATTTAAAATTAATTCGTTATTCTATTCCCCCCCCTACGGTCCCGGGGGGGAAACATTCAAAGTAATTAACCAAGGCGTTTTCTAATTTCATATTTGACCCCGTTCGTATACGGGCCATAAATTTATGTAATGTACATTTTTTTGACTTAAAATATAAAGGTACTTCGTCCCCGTCCTTGCTTTCCAGCTGATACAGTGATTCTCTAAATTTCTAAGTTAAACCCCACAAATATTAAAATACAGTTCAAAAGACAGTTCGTTACTTTGCGCCGAAATCGGCCGCCCCGAAGCGATGGTCGACCACATGCGACACGGGGAATGAACCTGTAGCCAGCAAAAAAAAAATAATATGCAAGTCACTAACCATTATGCCAATAGTTAATAAACAAACTGCCCGCTCGATTATTTTACACTTTAACTCGATGTTTAGTCTTAAAATATTATATAATCGACAATAAAAATTATTTTTGTAATTTAAAATTAATAATTGCACGATTTATCTTTAAAAAGAATGAAAATAATAATATAGCTAAGAATTTGTATAGATTAATAAGCAGAATTAATTATTGATCAGTATTTACGAAAGAATTTTACAATAAATTGCCACACGATATGAATTACGACAGGCTGACACTGTAAGTTCACATGAAAAGTCCGGAGAGTGTGTACGCCTGCCTGTGGCAATACGGCACACGCACGCAAGGCCGTACCCAGGTGGGGAGGGGGCTGCAGTTCCCCCCCAAATTAGTTCTAAAATCAAATTTTATTATAAAATACGCTTTATCATTGCTCCAATTTTCTATAAAATTTTCCATACAGCCCGTTTAAAGCTGCAGCTTCTCAATTTTCTCAAAAAAATCCTTGCATGTTTGGGTGCCGCATATTATAAAAAAACGATAATATTATTAATTCACGAAATTACGGGGTTCTAGGTTCTTGTAATTTTTACAATAATAATAAACGTTAAAAATACATAGGGCAATGTTTTTTCAATACAAAAAGCGGTTTCTAAAGTAAAATTCGGCACAAAAAAATAAGAGTAAAAAAATTAAGAAAAGTAAAGGTGTCATGCCCCTATTTTGACCTGGCTACGGGCCAGTTATTTTTCAACGATCATCGGTGTGTCATTGAATTTTAATAATTTTCCAAGAATCAAAAAAGCTACAAATAAAGCCTGCTCCACCTACCTTATCATTCTCCATGTCATTTTTTATTTAGAATTGCAGTGACTATTGATCACAGCAATCTTGGTTATTTAATTAATCGAATCTTTTTATTATTCGTAGCAATGTAATTTATTCTGGACCTTTATTATTTTAAACTTTCATACTCTACGTAATATTTAAAAAAATGTTGTATCGATCCCATCCTTAGAATTATTACTAGATTTTTTTTACAAATATACAACAATACAAACAAAATAATATATTACATTCATGGACTACATTGGGAATAATTTGCAGACTTTGTATCGAATCGATTCTAAATAAAACTTCTGAGGTTAAGATATTGCTAGAAATAGCTAGCACCTCATTTGCAATCAGTTGCGCGCAAATTAAGTCTCAATTGTTTTAAGTGTGGTGAAACTAGGCCTGAAAATCCATAATTTTTAAATGAAAGAGCGCTATCTCTATTTTTTAAGAAATTACAAAGGTAAATAAAGTATTAAAGTTATCGACTATTTTTATTTAATAGACATTTGCGTACGCCAATGTCATTTGAAAATTACACTTACAAGTTTACACCGATAGTATTGAAGTGTCTGTTGGCATTTTTTTTCTACGTTTTTCTGCAGGCGCCTTTTTTTAAATTGTATTACATCGAATAGCACAAATCCGTTAAGTCAATGAGATTAAAAACCAATTATAAGCACAAAATTGATAATTTGAGTGTAAAAACATATTTAGTCATTTAATAATAGTGCTTTTTTAAACTTTTATATCCTGATCATTTTATCGTTACATTACTAGCACTCACCCAAAGTATACTCGTAATCATTCTGCTGTTTTCTACTATATGGGTAAATAATTAAACTATAGAGAGGTCAGCGGCACTGATGTTCAATACCGGCTTCGCTCTCATGTATGTTGTGGGCGTTGATATGTATATCATGTTACCTATTATAGGGTTCCAATGCCCTCCACTATATTTGTCTATTAAATTTGGTGTTGTAATGGCTCCTGACTCAAATTCAAATGTCGCCGATGGCCGCATTGTCGCGCAGTTTTTTTCCTTTTTGTTTTTTTTTGTTAACTTTTCGTAGAAAATTGTGTAATACTATTACACCACTACGTACAAATTATAGGCCTATATATCTGATAATTCGGGCTTTATCTAAATAATATGATGCCGTAGCATAGTTTTCCTTTAACGGCGACTTATTCGAGGCATTTTAGTTCAATGGTTCGGGCGACTGCCTGACTCTACTTTGCAAAACATGGCTCTGTGATGCCTGTAGGTATGCAATGGGAATTGCCTCTTCGACATCAATACATATTTTACTATATAAAGTTACTAAAAGACTGACAACACATGTGAGTTTCCAGCATTTTTTTTCTATATGTATTCATTTTTTGCTGGTTAAAAAAGAATTACCGCTCGTGGGGTCTTATCTTTAATTTGCAATATATAATTTTTCACTTTTAGCTCAACTACATGATTGCGCTAACATGTAAGTTAAATTAGAACATGTAATTTTCTTCTCCCGCACTATATATATAGCCGTAGCTACGATCTTCCATCGGCGCTCCAGGTGGCGGATAGGGACGCCCACAGATATGTTCGTACTCCGGGACGGGACCAGGCGCAAACCTGTTGCCTACAGGAAGTGGAGGGAGACTAATAGCGCTGGGAACCTGCCTCGAGTCGGGCAGGTCCGGCAGGGAATCATCCTGTGGTTCAAAAAAAGTAGGCCAACAACCTGTTACGGAAAAAAACTTCGTTATAGAAACTAAAAGGAAAAGACAGTTGTAGTCACAGTCAGAGGACACAAAGCGGAGACAATGAAGACATGCGGGGAAATCATCGGTCCTACATGGCCGACTACTCTGCTCAAAACCACGAAAAACAAAGCCTTCCTAATCCGCATCACCATTTCATATTGGAATGCCCGGAACCTCTTTAGAACAGGGCGCCTGCCGTAAAGAGACGTCCAGGCCAAGTTTAAGCGAGTCAGGTGGAACACTTCGGGGGAAGAATTACATTTTTCTTTCGGGAAAGAAACGAAGATGATAACCATAGGCCGGAGTGGCATTTCGTTAAAGCATACAGAGCCGTTTCCCGCAAGTCCAGGTTTAAAACGTCCACATCGTGCTATGCTCCAACAAATTCACACGATAGATCAAGGTTACCTTCTACGAATCACCAGTATGTACAGTCGACAAAAGAATTAAAAAATAATACAGTTGATATTTTCATGGGAGATATGAAAGCCAAAAAAAACAATAATGGGCATGCATGGAATAACCTAAATAAATGGAGTAGTTGTTCAATACGTAGCCAACAACGAACTGGTTAGTAGTGGCAAGATTCACTTCAAAATTAAAAATACAAAGTAACATGGACTAATTGCGACCAACAAACAGAAGAATCGACACATTGTGATAGTCGTGGCATGGAAGGAGTACACATAAGATGTAAGATGTAAAGAGAGCAGACATTGACTCGACCACCAATTCGGTTTCAAAATTGCTCAAATTAAAAACTAGCCAAACAAAGGACAAAAAAGTTATATAAATAAGATTTGATAACCAGCAAGAACAGCAGAAATGAATTTCGTCGCCACTTCAAAAAAATCAGATTTTCGCCCTACAAATCAGATGACGCAGTGATGACATAGACAAAACCTGAACAATTCAAAGTTATCAACATCATAGGACATGCAAAAGAAATATTAAGTTCAACACATGAAAACAAAAGCACTGATAAAAGCATTGTAAAAAAATCGAAGACAAAACGGGCAAAACAAATTAGCAAAAAAAAACATAAATATTACTCCAATACATATAACACAACCTCAAAGGCCTCAAAAACGCTCAGAAAGGAGCTAAAAAGAACTTCTACAGTTGTATATAGGTATTACAGGGCAGCAGGGAAATATGTACAACACCGAAACTTGAGTGGTACAAAATCAAATTATCACGTACCAAAAAGTACGAGATAAACAGCAAAGTTCTTCATTGATGATCAACTTAAGAGATGGAAAGAATAAAGACAGTCAGGGAAATGCCGAACAGACCAAATTCTCTGAATCCACCTGTCCTTACTACAGGTAAAACACTGAATATAAACATGTAGAAGAGCATAAAAAGAAGAAATACGGAAAAGTGTGTATGCCAAATGACGATCAGGTAAAAGGCGGGACCGACACACACACTCGAAAAAAGAAAGTGGAACTGAATACAATCATCTCTCATATATAGTTTATCAAAAACTCTGGTCTCCGCCCTCCTCCCGTAGCAGATCTATCACAATGTGATAAATGGCGAGGAATCACCTATCTGCTTTTCAAGCAGTATTTAGTGAATATTAATTTCACCAGAAGAAGCAGACAGTTTTCCTAGAAAGAACAGGCTGTTCAGAAGAGGAAGGTCATGCACTTGACCAGATATCGTATCATCATTGAACAAACTATCGAATGGCAATGCCTCTCTATGTCACATTTGTAGACTTTGAAAAGGCCTCGATAGTAGTTGACAGCAAAAAATAACATGAAGGCACTCACAACTATCATTAAAAAACCTCTACTTACTACATCAAGTAGTGTTAATGGTAGAGTATCAGAGAATTAGCATTTCACTGGAGTCAGCAGGACGCCTTGTTGTGCATTGGTTAGATGTATGGGGACTGTCGCTATCGAGAGCTGGGTTGGGGCAACGGCGTGCTGCGTGTGACGGTAGAAAGAATGCGCACACGGACAGCCAGCCTCGGGTCGGCAAGCTGTAACAGGCCCGCGGTGGTCAGTCGTTGAAGTAAAGCACAGCAGAGTGTGTATAGCCTAGAAGTTAGGCTGTGGATGTATTCTGTAATGATGTTATTTTCATATATGGTTGGACAAATTTACTTATTACTTTTCACTTTGAGAATACGTGTTTGTTTTGCTGATTGACTATTTCGTATTGTGTGCTACAGCTAGCAGGTGTAGCTATTTAATAAAAATAGAGAGTACTGACACATTCTTGAGTTCACGACGACGTCAAGCCAACGCCTGAAAAGATCCTTGCAATTTTAACATTTGTGAGCAGCTCTGCTTGTATTATGCCAATTTGTAGACAAGATTCTGCGAGAAAAAAAATAAATAACTAGGCTTTCACTTATTGAGCTCGAGAGATTGGTGAAACTGAAAGCGAAGGAATGATGTTGAAAGGGGAGGAACTATAAATACGATAAACACATGAAGGGAAATTAAACAGAAAAGAGAAAGAGAGAGAGGAAGAACAACGTAAAGAGAAAGAGAAGAAATCAAACGGAAAAGCAGAGTAGAGAAGAAGTCAAACAGTATATAGAGAGGAGTAATATCACTGGAAATGCAAAAAGATTGAATATAGAGATGAGAAACGTCATAAGCCGGGAACGCGATTTCACGCGGTGCTGCGAAAGATACTCCTGACGACATCGACGCTGTCTCAAAAGGTTTGAAGACAACTGCGGGCACAAACATCCTGAAACGGACTCGACCAACCTGGTAAGGCGTGTGTGCCGACCCTAAAGCCAGGTGACATGGTGGCACTCCATAGTAGCTATCACAGGATGAAACTAGAATTGCTGAACGCATATGGCCATAACGCGGTGCTCGATTTGTCAATTTTTTTCGATAGTCGCCCAGCGACTAGTTGAGGACTTCCCAGATTTTTGTGAACAACGCGGTGGGGCGGACAGCGGTTACAATGTGCCAATGTGGGCAACACTCGTCAGCATTACAAGAGATTTATTGTGATCGACAGATAATTCCACTTCTGCATTAACTGACTACATCCTTTACACGGTCGACCACTGACGTGGTCAAGATATGCGTCTAGAGTCTACCCTGACAGGATCTATGTCAAATGGTGTGACCCCGAAGCATACACTGACACACGCTTTTGGCAGTGCGTAAGAAATATGACCTAGACCGCAAATTCGAGTCAAGATTTAGAAGTAACGAAATATCAGATTCGGGCGACGCGGGTATGGCGTTACAAGCTTGCAATGGACCGAATCACATCGCGAGAGTGACCGTGCAGATCATTAGAATCTGCGCAGAGTTCAACGGGGTCAGACCTCGTGTTTCACGTATGTGAAGCAATTTGCTCCCGCATTCGAAAACTCAACAAATTCAAACGCGTGCAGTGAGAACGGAAAGATACAGGCTTGTTATTCAGAATAGACGCCACGGACACCGAAGTTCCTACTCAGGCCAGCAAATAACGCGGTATTTCCGCAGTTTTTTTAAGAGAGATAGTGATAATTTATGAACGGCCCGCAAAAAGCCTGGTGTCAGCACACATACGGGAGATCACCTACGGGCGAGGCGGGTAATACATACAGACACCATTTCTGCTAGAACTTTAGGCATATGTAGTCAACGGGGCCCTGCCCCGATTGCGGGGGAATACTGCGGCGCGTTATGCTCGGTTCTGGCTATTGGGATAAGAGATAATACTGGATGACGACACTCTATGTAGTGATGTCACGTGGTCGTGACACGAAGCGGGCCCAGAACCTGAGGAACCTATAAGGAGGGAGAAGAGATAGCTCTGTAACCACAGAGGGAACTATCACCAGCGGACATAACAAGCAGAACACACGGACACGTAGGGCGCCTGCAAGCAACACAAAATAACAGTGGGGATCAATGGATCAAATTCCGTTTATTAAGGATGGAGCCTATTCCGGAAACTTGAAGGGAAGAAACAATCACAATAAATTGGCGGGTCGGGCCGTAAATTTACGCATAGCTCATTTATTTCGCGACATGGCTGGCCATAAAGAAAGTACAAAACAAAACTCTGTCACATTTTACTGGCCTAATAAGTAAATAGCACGATACGACATATTCGAGGATGTGATATATAGCGCAGGGGCTCGAGAGGGAAACATATTACGTCCGGAGGCAGCTGACATCGTTGAAAACTATTCGAAAGGTGGCAATAGATTTGATTGGGCCTATGCCAGTAATCCTCAAGGTCATAAGTGATTCTAACATTAGTGGACGTCTCGCAATGAGGCCGTACCACTACCACATACCGCAGACAGAATCGGCACACCTTCTGTTACACACAGTCTTACAAGGATTGCTCCCACAAAACGGACAGAGGGTTACGCTTTCGTAGGTGCCTGTTCCCAAAATAAAGCATAATATTTATGACACCGTATCGCCCCAATAGAGCGGGTCAATATGTGAAAGATACAACGGAAAGTTGAAACAAGCAATAAATAGTCAGCCAATATGGGACAGCCTACCGCCGCTTGCTCACAGAGAGAATATACACATTATGGGTTCTCCTTTCAGATGGCCCAAGGGGCAATGCAAGAGGTCCATTGGAATCCATATAAAGATATATTATGTGAATTGGGGCCTGAAAGTGAAACGCATACTAAATTAAAGTCATATATTGAAGGGTTGCGACACGTTATATCCCAAAATCAGTTGTGGTGAGGACACAAAAATAGTAAATCTTGCGATGCTTCATGAAAATGATGAAGTGCTTCTAAATTTCGTTTCCTGAGAAACAGTTATTCATATAACTATTTACAGTGAAAAAGGAAGTTGTTCGAGGTGGACTATGAGATAGAAATCACAATGCAACTGAAATCGTTCCCGCTGAAAAATAAATCGCAAGCTGACCAACGGGGTGCCTGGAAACCGATGCTGGAGTTCGCTGTACTTCCTCCTTACATTTTCATCTGGAAATGACATTAGGATCTCGGAGATACATAATGATAGACATACCTAAATAAACTCTGCAAAACCTAGAGGACCAAGCAAAGCAAGTGAGACTCACAGATATTACGTAGAAGTATAGAGATAGGGTTGATGGAGACGGCCCGGGAAAAAACAAGGGCGATCACTCACAACATCAGTTCACGGATAATCAATACTCAGTCAGATCTTCCTTTTGTTCCTCCAGGATAAACTGAAAATCGAATTGGACGAACTTCTGCTATGGGAATTATTGAGCAATCTGTATCTCCCATTATGTCCTCGGATCTCTGTTCGTGAGGAGCAGTTTTGTCGGTGCGCAGCGGTTATGCGTGGATTATCGGAAGGCCAACAACATACTTCCAATACAACAAATGCCGACTATAAACATATATTTTTATTATTTCAAAAACATCATAAAAATCGATCACACGATAAATCAAGTTAATACAAAGTGTTCGTCACACATCTGCTTTTTCCATGGAACTATATGGCTTTGGTCTACACGCTCCGCACTAATCAGAATGTTTTAGCTCACAGACAGGATGTGATATGCTACATTGATGATATGTGTATATCCCACACCACGTGGGGAGGCGATTCCGCAATAGATGACATTTTACATGTTCTTCTTGAGATAGGGCCTTCAGGTGATAATGTTCGGGGGTTTTCGGGTTTGAAATAACAATCTGACAATCATCGTCACTAGGGATCCTGACACCAACCGCCTGTAGCTGGGTCAGCTAGGCCGTGCAAAGACAACACTTCTGAGCCGGGACAGAAGCCGCTTCGCGCTCCCAGTATGTAGACACCGAATAAAAATAAAGTGACAAATGAGCGGGTCGTTTGCATTGCAGCGAATAAAAGACATAATTTTCCAGGGAGCTTCGCCCTCCGGAATACCGGACATTTCAGTCTTTTTCCCTAGCGGTAGATGCCTTCTAAACAGGTAATAGGGTGTTTACGAATAAGTGACTTCGAGGGCATTCCGCCATCCAGTGATAGTCGCGGAATGCCGCCGGCTATCAAGGCAACGGTGGAGGGAGGCCTAGCTTAATCTGGTGTATCACTTCAACTAGAGAAACATCTCTGGGGTATACTTTTGCTGCTACACGACCACGCCCGTTGTTATCAACCAGAAGCAAACGGTGGTCGCTAATGCTCAGAACTATAGGTTCGTCATAAGAGACAGGACAAAAGAATTGCTGACAATCCTCCAAGATGTACAATATGACACATTGGTGGTCTACACTTATATTTCGTGGATGACGCTGGATTTTATGACGAAAAAGCAGTTGAGTAGAACTTATAGTAGTTAGACCGTCTACGTAAACAATGACATTATTGTTATGTTATTTTTTTTCAGGAACTGTTTTGATATTGATGTAATTGACATGATTTATGTTTCATATGCGATTTGGTTACGTTCTACATGTATATTGATTGGTATATGTTGCGCCAACTAGTTTATGAGATGGGGCTGAATATATATATGAAAGCCGTATATGAGTTAATATGACAGTAGTTCGTGGAACATTGATTTCTTGAGGAAAATTATATTATATGAGTTAATAGCGACAGTAGTTCAAAGGGTTGAATTATTGACTTGAAAGGTTGGTGGCGCCAAATCCTAATAGGTTTGACACTAAATATGTAGCGTTGCATTGGTTAGATGTGTATGGGGACTGTCGGCTATCTGGCGCTGGGTTGGGGCTAGGCGCACGGCGCGGTCGCGTGCACCACGGTAGAGACCAGAACTGGTGCACACGTGGACTAGCCAGCAGGCCCGGGTCGGTAGCAGCTTCCGTGGTGGTCGTCAGCAAGCACAGCTAGAGGTAGGCGTAGTTTGTAGAAGTTAGCTGCGGATGGGCCCATGGGACTATTGTATCTGTAATGATGTTCATTATATATGCTTTCCATTACTTTCACTTCGAATATCGTAAGAGGCTTTGCTACTGACTATTTCCGCGAGCTGTTACTGCGCGGGTTAAGCAGGCGCAACATATCGTGTCGATATCGGTCGCATCGATTAAGATCACGTCGGGTTAACGCCCTGAAAAGCATCGTCTTCCTTCATCACTTCGCCTTCGTGATCGGGTAACTGCAGAGGCTTATGCCGACCGAATTGTGCGGAATCCCGGTGAAGAGGCTGCAGAGCCGCAAGAGGGTCATACACGTCCACAATTGCGCAAGAGCAGTCTCAGCCCCGGATAGCAATTGGACAGAGAGTTACTAGATAAAACCAAAGAAAAAACAAGATTCTGAAAATCAACCAACAACAAGATGGCACAATTAGGGAATCAAAGTCTACAACAGGTAGAAAACTTTGTATACCTAGGAAAGTGTGGTCAGAAGCATTATGAACGTAGAACTGCTGGTCGCCAAAGGCTTCGCTAAGCTCACATACATTTTCTAAAACCAAATTAAGAATTTTTAACACAATGTGAAATCTGTCCTGTTTCTAAGTCTGAAACTTGGAAAATCAACAGAGACAACAAGTAATCGACTACAGACCTTCATCAACAGATGTCTAAGAACATAATGAGTAGTAGACAGGCAGAACACCAAATTGTGGAGAAGTGCAGAGATCAACAAATTCTAGAGAAAGTGGAAATCGACACAATCCTTAGAAAGATTACAAAACAAGAAAATTGGTAGCAGGCTCTTGACTGGAATTCTCAAGGCAAACGTCACAGAGGAAGAATTTCTCCAAGCGCACATGCACACTTGGTATATGATGATCGGGCTTTTTTATCAGAATAGCTGGGTTGAGCTTAAAAAATCTCGTTAGAGACGCGATATGGCGAGCTTCAGAAATCTCTATGTCCAATAAGGGTCCAAAGGAAACATGATGATGATGATGACTTATATATATGTTTCCTCGAATATATATATCGGGGAGAAATTTTCAGCAATTTCCCCTAAAATCTTTTAAGTATGGCGCTCCCCCTGAATTTCCAGCTCGTTTCCTAATCTGTTTAACTTTTTAATTTTTGTAATTCATTTTTAGTTTATATGTATCATTTTCATAATTCATTTGATTTATTTCTTTTAAATTTAATATTTGAAAGAAATTATACTACTTTACAGTAACACATTATTGAGAGCCGTTGTAGCATAATAAAACTACAAGTTGTAAGCAACTGTTTTGCCCGTTTAAAATAAGGTTTTTCTGTAGCAAAAGAGACAATGCCTATGGATGAGCGAATGGAATGTAATAATGTAGTAGTAATGTGATTATTTGGTTTTCCACAATGATCATATTTATATAAATAAATATGTAGAAGCTCGTAAAACCTAAATACACTCACTTTTCTTCGAAAGATATTCAAAAATATAAAAAGAACTTTGAGATGGAACGAAACCTGTTTAGCTTCTCCATGTAATTTTATATGTATCAATTTCACTGCCGTTTGATCTTGAGTTTAAGGAACACAATGCTTTTATAAGTAAAAGAAGTATTGTTATCTACCGAATGATATTAATGTAATTTTTTTAGAGAAAATACTAAATTATCTATTATTTATTATCTTACTTTTTTGTTTATTGAGTTTCCGTTTCGGCTTCAAGTTTTGTGTTCAGTCATCATTCATAATACTATCAAATATCGATCTAATTTCACTATTAAATTCTGTAAACAAAACTGACATTTGTTCTAAAGCGACAGAGTGCCATTTCTTTACTTTTTTAATATATTATTTTTTAATAATATTGATTGTTACTGCTACAGAATTACTATAATTTATTATTGAATTGGGCAAAATTTGTCTTCGTCGTATCTTGTCTTGCTCCCCTTAAATTTGTATGAATTTGGCCCTCCCCTTTAAATATTTCGTTCTGCTGCCGGTGTGTAGGAGTTTATGGTATGGTTTATGGGAATATGTGGTGGTTTTGTGGGATGCCGAGCTTTTGAATATTAAGATTACTGTAGAATCAATGTAAATTTGCTTTATATGTAGTATATCGGGAATGTTTTTCTCGGGTGTAATATGGTAGCTTGGCGGGAAATTGTATTTCAAGGAATATGCTTGTGGTTTTTGAAATATTAGAGCTTATGTGAATATGTAGAAAGCTTATGGACACGGTTCATTATGGGAATATTATTTATGGGAATATGCGAGTTTCAAGGAGCTATGAAAATGTGTAGGATCCTATGAGAATATTTAGATTTAATGGGAGCAATAGAGTGTAAATTTCATGGGAATATGTGTGTGGAGCTTCTGTCAGAGTTTTCAGACATCAGGAGCTTTTTGAATACAATATTATTGGGAATACGTAGGAGCTTCATGGAATATTTTGTGGAGCTACGGGAATATTGGGAGTCAATGGAACATGTAGGAGCTTATGGGAATATGCGGAGCTTTGGGAGCTTTGGAATATTCAAGCATTACGTAATCATTTTGGCTTTTATGGGAATATGTAGGAGTTTTCATGGGAATATTTTTATGGAATATGTATTTCAATGGGGAATTGTAGAGCGGAATATGTAGGGAATTTCATGGAAATATATGTGAATATGTAAATTATGTAGGAGTCATTATGGGAATATTAAATTTATGGAATATGTGGAAGTTTATATATGAGTATGGAGTGGTCTTTATACATGGATCCCATGAGAATATTTAGGATTTAATGGGAGTGGTTTCCATGGGAATCGTGTAGAAGCAAATATTTAGATTATGGAATATGAGTTTCATGTGTGTAGAGTTTCTTTTGAAAAATACGTAGATCTGTATGTGGTGCAAATTCGGACATGGAAACGATCTGTATTTCATGGGAATAGTGCGAGTATTTTCATGTTTATGTAGTGGCTTCATGCAAATATGGAGTTTCATGGAATATTGTATTTTTTGGGAACATGTAGCGAGTTTATGGGAATATATTTTATGGGAATATGTTATTGATCTACCTAGTTTTTATGAATAAAGTAGAAGTTGCTTCTGCCACCACGTCACCTTAATCGCCCAGTAAATTTACTCCTTCTGAAATGGATTATGTTTTCAATTTCTTTGCTATACAATGACAAATCAAGTTCATGCATAAATAGAATTAAATCTATACGATTATCGAAAGAAGAGATATGAAAATGAGAGAGCGGAGAGATTAGAGAATATGGAATACGCGGGAGTTTATAAACATGTGCTTTCTATGGGAAAATTAAATCGGGAGCTTATGGGAATATGTGATATATAAATATATATATATATATATATATATATATATATATATATATATATATATATATATATATATATAGAGACTTTATATTAGTGGAAAATAAAGTGACAGAGATCAAATATTTGTATTTTCATGATCTCGAGATCATGAGCTTCAATTATGTTGGAGCGTATGGAGTTCAAGACTGTCTAGAATAGGTTGCGCTCGTAGGTTGACTTGGAGTTTATGGTAGACATTGTATTTCGGCGAATATGTAGTACTTTTATGGAATATTAGAGCTTATGTAGTAGCTTATGGTCAGTGTAGAAGCGCTTACGCGTAGGATGTGAACATTTGGGATCTATGGGAATATGTTTATGGGAATATGTAGAGCTTATGGTAATACTATTTATAAATATAATGACTAAACGCCATGCATAAGTAGAATTAAATCTATGTCTACTATCGAAAAACGAAAGATAAATATGAAAGAGAGAGAGTGAGAGAGAGACTGGGAATATATGGGAACTTGACATAATACTACGGAACATGTGGGAGCTTATGGGATTATGTAAGAGTTTATGGGGATATAAGAAGCTTGGGAATATTTGAGAGCTTATGGGAATATGTGGTGGTTTGAAGCATAAACATGTATTTTTAGGGAATATGTGATATATATATATATATATATATATATATATAGAGAGAGAGAATATAGAGTGAGAGAAAGAGTAAAATAAGGAAAGAGGAAGAGAATACTCTTGGGAGTTTATGGGAAGACCATGGAATAGATAATCTGGGAGTTATTATTTGATTTTTGCTTATATATAAGAAGCCACTTGAATATGTAGTGTATGGAATATCTTGGTTTATGGTAATACTAGAGCCAATGGAATATGTAGGAGTTTCTTATGGGAATATTAAATATGTAGGAATTTTTGTTTAGTCATTAGGAATATTAGATCTTATGTGAATATTTGACCCATGGGAATATGCTTATGTAGTCATGTCTGGTTTTCGCGTGAATATTACGATCACGGAAATATATAGAAAGATACAAGTATGGAGCTATGGGAATATGTAGTTTTCACGGGAATATTTGAGTAAATAATTCGAATTTTGGCTTCCTGTTTATTTGGCGAATGAAAGTAGGGCTTGTCATTTTCAACCACGTATGTCTGTTTACTATTGTTTTTCAATTCTGAAACGGACTTCTTTTCAATTTTCTGTTATAATACGATACAAATCGCCATGCATAAATAGAATTAAATCTACGTCAATCATCGAAAAAAGAGTTAAGGATAGACAGAGAGACGAAAAGTATAGATCAGAATATATGGAACTTATAGAAGATCGCAAGCTTACGGGAACATGGGTGTTTCTTGATCGGACGATATTGTATTTATGTGTAGTTATGTATGTGGAGCTTAGCAAGGCTTGGCGGGAATATGTAGGAGTTTTCATGGAGATTAGAGTTTTGGCGGAATATGTAGGAGTTTATGGGAATATTAGGCTTTATGAAATATGTAGTTTCATGGGAATATGTGGAAAGCTATGGAATATTAGAGCTATGGAAATATACAAGAGATTATGCGAGGATTTAATATACTTTGGGACATGTAGTATTTCATGGTAGTGGATTTCTTTGGGAATATGTGCCAATTGATTCTTCTCCTGTTTATATTTGGCGAATGAAGGTAGGCTTTGATTTTTATTTTCAACCACGCTGCTTTATGCTCCAGCGTTTGCCACTGTTTTTGAAATCACTCAATTTTCTGGGTTATACATATGCATAAGTAGAATTGTCTATGTTCAATTATCGAAATAGAGAGATAGCGAAAAGAGAGAGACCGGAATAGGCGGAACTCTACTATGTGAAGCATGGAACAGCGGGTTTCTATGGAAGCTTCATGTAGCTTCATGGAAGCTTTGGGAATTATCTGAGAGTTTATGGTATTTCTTATGGGAATAGACTTATGTGAATATAGAGCTTATGGGATATGTGGATTTATATTAGATTTTTGTGAATATCTGGGATCTTATGGGAATATAAGGTGCTTATGGCAAAGTGGAAGATAACATTGTATTTATAATATGTGATATATGTATATATATATATATATACATATATTAGTTGTGAGTTATATATATAGTCATAGAGCATAGTAGTTGTGCTGCAAAAATGCGGAGACGAGAATGGAATATCTTGGCGTTTCATGGAATATCTGGAGATCATGGGAATATCTCGGGAGTTATCGATTTTTGCAGAAGTTCATGTATATTGCCTGGAATAGTGGAGCGTACGGTATCTTGCTTGGCGGTGGTCAATTGTGATTGGCTGGGAATACGTATTTTCATGGTTATGGAAGCTTGTGGAACATCTGGGAGAGTGAATATTAATGGGAAAATTGAGCTTGCTGAATATGGAGCTCATGGAAATATTGTATTTCATGTGAATATGTAGGGAGCTGAGGGCAGTAGAGTTACGCTGGAATAGAGTCATGGGAACATGCGAGCTTCATATTATATGTAGAGCTATGAAGTGTAGATTCCGATGAGAATATTTAGATTTAATGGAAATGCATTAGGATTATGAAGGATGTGAGGTATGCAGAGATATTTATATCATGTGGAGTTTCATATGGAGTTTTTACAGATCCAATATGCGGGAGTAGAATCCTCGGAGAGAAATATGGAAATTATCTAGAGCTTATGGAATATGCGAGAAGCTCCATAGAATATGTAGGACATACTGTGGAAGATTGTATTTTGTAATATGCGGTTTCTTATGAATATGTAGGAGCCTATGGGAATATTAGAATTATTGAAATATTTGTATTTCATGGGAATATTATCTATATGGAGCTATGGGGAAGATTCGAATTATGCATATTTAGATTTATTGGAATATTTTAGAGTTTTATGGGAGTTTTCTTGTCATGTAGGAGTTTCATGGGGACACATTTATGGAATATGGAACTCTTTATGGGATTATTAGGATCTATGGGAATATAGAGCTTAGAGTTTTATGGGGAATATGTAGTGGATTTTATGGGAATGATTAGAGCTTTTGAATATTTGACCATAAAGGTGCTATGGAATATGGAGTTCATGTAACATGTGGAGCTTATGGGAATATGTGATATATGTATATATATATATATATATATATATATATATATATATATATATATACATATATCACATAATTTACAGCTCCCACATGTTCCCGTTAAGCCTCGCATATTCCCATAAGCACCTTATATTCCCATAAGATCCCAAATATTCACAAAAGTTCCTAGATATTCCCATATAAGCTCCCAAGCATATTCCCATAGGGCCCCTAAATATTCCCGGGATAAGAGAGCTCTACATATTCCCATAGGCTCCTAATATTCCCATAAGTTCCTACATATTCCCATAAGCTCCCAATATTCCCATAAGCTCCTACATATTCCCATAAGCTGCTACAGATTCCCATAAGCTCCTAAATATTCCAATAAGCTCCTAATATTCCCATAAGCTCCTAAGCATATTCCCATAGGCTTCCTAAATATTCCCATAAGCCCTAAGCATATTTCCATAAGCTCCTAGATATTCCCATAAGCTCCTACATATTCCAATAGGCTCCTAATATTCCCATAAGCTCCTACATTCACATAAGTCTTACATATTCCCATAAGCTCCTAATATTCCCATATGCTCCTACATATTCCCATAGGCTCTCACATATTCCCATAAGCTCCTAGATATTTCCATAATCTCCCGAAAATTCCTATTTACTCCCACATATTCCCATAAGATCCTACATATTTTCATAAGCTCCTACATATTCACATAAGCTTCCACAATATTCCCATAAGCCTTCCTAATATTGCCATACACTCCCTACATATTCCCATAAGCTCCTAATACCCCCATTAAATCCCCAAATATTCTCATAGGAATCCTATATATTTTCATAAGCTCCTCACATACTCATATAAGCTCCACATATTCCCATAAGCTCCAATACATTCCTATGCTCCTACATATTCCCATAAGTCCCTACATATTCACATAAGCTCCCAATATTTCCATAAGCTCCTACATATTCCCTTAAGCTCCCTAATTTTCCCATTAGCTCCTACATATTCCCATAGAGCCCTGCAAATATTCCCATAAGCTCCTACACATATTCCCATAAGCCCCTACGTATTCCCAATAGCTCTCAGTATTACCATAAGCTCCCAAAATATTCCCATACGCTCCCACATATTCCAAGTAGCTTCCTTATATCCCCATAAGCTTCTGAACAAAATCAAATATGCTCCCAGATATTCCCATGATCTCCCAGATATTCCCATAAGCTCCCAAATATTCCCATTCTCTCTTCCTCTTTCTCCTTATTTTGCACTCTTTCTCTCACTCTATATTTCTCTCTCTCTCCCTATATATATATATATATATATATATATATATATATACATATATCACATATTCCCATAAGCTCCCACATGTTCCCGTAAGCTCCCGCATATTCCCATAAGCACCTTATATTCCCATAAGATCCCAAATATTCACATAAGCTCCTAATATTCCCATAAGCTCCTACATATTCCCATAAGCTCCTATATATTCACATAAGCTCCTAATATTCCCATAAGCTCCTACATATTCCCATAAGCTCTCAAATATTCCCAAAAGCTTCTTATATCCCCATAAGCTCCTACATAATCCCATAAGCTCCCACATGTTCCCGTAAGCTGCCGCATATTCCTATAAGTTCCCATATATTCCCAGTCTCTCTCTCACTCTCTCTCTCTCTCTCTCTCTTTCCTTATCTCTCTATTTCGATAATTGACATAGATTTAATTCTACTTATGCATGGCAGTTTGTCATTGTATAGCAGAAAATTGAAACGAAGCTTACAGTCCGTTTCAAAAATTGAAAAACAGTAGCAGAACTTACTGGAGCATAAAAGTTTGACCTTACGTGGTTGAAAATAAAATCAAAGCCTATACTTTCATTCGCCAAATACTAAACAGGAGAAGAATCAATTGGCACATATTCCCAAAAGCTCCCACTTATTTCCATAAGCTCCTACATATTCCCAAAAGCTCCATAAATCTCACATAATCTCTTACATATTTCCATAAGCTCCTAATATTCCCATAAGCTCCTACATATTCCCATAAGCTCCTACATATTCCCATAAGCCCCTAATATTCCCATAAACTCCTACATATTCCCATAAGCTCCTAATACTCCCATAAGCTCCTACATATTCCCATAAGCTTCTTATATGCCCATAAGCTCCTACATATTCCCATAAGCTCCTAATAATCCGATAAGCTCCCACATGTTCCCGTAAGCTGCCGAATATTCCTATAAGTTCCCATATATTCCCAATCTCTCTCAGTCTCTCTGTCTATCCTTAGCTCTCTTTTTCGATAATTGACATAGATTTAATTCTATTTATGCATGGCAGTTTGTCATTGTATAGCAGAAAATTGAAAAGAAGCTTATAGTCCGTTTCAAAAATTGAAAAACAGTAGTAGAATTTACTGGAGCATAAAAGTTTGACCTTACGTGGTTGAAAATAAAAACAAAGCCTATACTTTCATTCGCCAAATACTAAACAGGAGTAGAATCAATTGGCACATATTCCCATAAGCTCCCACTTATTCCCGTAAGCTCATACATATTCCCTTAAGCTCCATAAATCTCCCATATACTCCTATATATTTCCATGAGCTCGTAATATTCACATAAGCTCAAACATATTCCCATAAGCACCTTATATTCCCATAAGATCCCAAATATTCACATAAGATCCTAATATTCCCATAAGCTCCTACATATTCCCATAAGCTCCTAATATTCCCATAAGTTCCTACATATTCCCATAAGCTCCTAATATTCCCATAAGCTCCTACATATTCCCATTAGCTCCTAGTATTACCATAAGCTCCAAAATATTCCCATACGCTCCTACATATTCCAAGTAGCTTCTTATATCCCCATAAGCTTCTACAAAATCAAATATGCTCCCAGATATTCCCATGATCTCCCAGATATTCCCATAAGCTCCCAAATATTCCCATTCTCTCTTCCTCTTTCTCCTTATTTTGCACTCTTTCTCTCACTCTATATTTCTCTCTCTCTCCCTATATATATATATATATATATATATATATATACATATATCACATATTCCCATAAGCTCCCACATGTTCCCGTAAGCTCCCGCATATTCCCATAAGCACCTTATATTCCCATAAGATCCCAAATATTCACAAAAGCTCCTAATATTCCCATAAGCTCCTACATATTCCCATAAGCTCCTAATATTCCCATAAGCTCCTACATATTCCCATAGGCTCCTAATATTCCCATAAGTTCCTACATATTCCCATAAGCTCCCAATATTCCCATAAGCTCCTACATATTCCCATAAGCTGCTACAGATTCCCATAAGCTCCTAAATATTCCCATAAGCTCCTACATATTCCAATAAGCTCCTAATATTCCCATAAGCTCCTACATATTCCCATAGGCTCCTAATATTCCCATAAGCTCCTACATATTTCCATAAGCTCCTAATATTCCCATAAGCTCCTACATATTCCAATAGGCTCCTAATATTCCCATAAGCTCCTACATATTCACATAAGCTCCACATATTCCCATAAGCTCCTAATATTCCCATATGCTCCTACATATTCCCATAAGCTCCTACATATTCACATAAGCTCCTAATATTTCCATAAGCTCCTACATATTCCCTTAAGCTCCTAATTTTCCCATAAGCTCCTACATATTCCCATAAGCTACTACATATTCCCATAAGCTCCTAATATTCCCATAAGCTCCTATATATTCACATAAGCTCCTAATATTCCCATAAGCTCCTACATATTCCCATAAGCTCTCAAATATTCCCAAAAGCTTCTTATATCCCCATAAGCTCTTACATAATCCCATAAGCTCCCACATGTTCCCGTAAGCTGCCGCATATTCCTATAAGTTCCCATATATTCCCATCTCTCTCTCTCTCTCTCTCTCTCTTTCCTTATCTCTCTATTTCGATAATTGACATAGATTTAATTCTACTTATGCATGGCAGTTTGTCATTGTATATTCCCATAAGCTCCTAGTATTACCATAAGCTCCTACATATTCCCATAAGCACCTTATATTCCCATAAGATCCCAAATATTCACATAAGCTCCTAATATTCCCATAAGCTCCTACATATTCCCATAAGCTGCTACATATTCCCATAAGCTCCTAATATTCCCATAAGCTCCTACATATTCCCATAAGCTCCTAATATTACCATAAGCTCCCAAATATTCCCATAAGCTCGTACATATTCCTAGTAGCTTCTTATATCCCCATACGCTCCAACATAGTCACCTAAGCTCCCAGATATTACCATGATCTCCCAGATATTTCCATAAGCTCCCAAATATTCCCATTCTCTCTTTCTCCTTATTTTGCCCTCTTTCTCTCTCTCTCTCTCCCTGTATATCTCCCCCTGTATATATATATATATATATATATATATATATATATATATATATATATATATATATTTATATATCACATATTCCCATAAGCTCCCGATTATTTTCCCATAAGCTCCCACATGTTCCCATAAGCTCCCGCATATTCCTATAAGTTCCCATATATTCCTAATCTCTCTCTCTCTCTCTCTCTCTTTCCTTATCTCTCTTTTTCGATAATTGACATAGATTTAATTCTATTTATGCATGGCAGTTTGTCATTGTATAGCAGAAAATTGAAACGAAGCTTATAGTCCGTTTCAAAAATTGAAAAACAGGAGTAGAATTTACTGGAGCGTTAAAGTTTGACCTTACGTGGTTGAAAATAAAAACAAAGCCTATACTTTCATTCGCCAAAAACTAAACATGAGTAGAATCAATTGGCACATATTCCCATAAGCTCCCACATATTCCCATAAGCTCATACATATTCCCATAAGCTCCTAATATTCCCATAAGCTCCTACATATTTACATAAGCTCCTACATATTCCCATAGGCTCTCACATATTCCCATAAGCTCCTAGATATTTCCATAATCTCCCGAAAATTCCTATTTACTCCCACATATTCCCATAAGATCCTACATATTTTCATAAGCTCCTACATATTCACATAAGCTTCCACATATTCCCATAAGCTCCTAATATTGCCATACACTCCTACATATTCCCATAAGCTCCTAATACTCCCATTAAATCCTAAATATTCTCATAGGATCCTACATATTTTCATAAGCTCCTACATACTCATATAAGCTCCACATATTCCCATAAGCTCCTAATATTCCCATATGCTCCTACATATTCCCATAAGCTCCTACATATTCACATAAGCTCCTAATATTTCCATAAGCTCCTACATATTCCCTTAAGCTCCTAATTTTCCCATTAGCTCCTACATATTCCCATAAGCTCCCAAATATTCCCATAAGCTCCTACATATTCCCATAAGCTCCTACGTATTCCCAATAGCTCTTAATATTCCAAAAAGCTCCTGATATTCCCAAAAGCTCCCACATATTCCCATAAGCTCCTACATATTCCCATTAGCTCCCAAATATTCCCATAAGCTCCTACATATTCCCATAAGCTCCTACGTATTCCCAATAGCTCTTAATATTCCAAAAGCTCCTGATATTCACAAAAGCTCCCACATATTCCCATAAGCTCCTACATATTCCCATAAGCTCCCACATATTCCCATAAGCTCCTAATACTCCCATTAAATCCTAAATATTCTCATAGGATCCTACATATTTTCATAAGCTCCTACATATTCCCATAAGCTCCACATATTCCCATAAGCTCCTAATATTCCCATATGCTCCTACATATTCCCATAAGCTCCTACATATTCACATAAGCTCCTAATATTTCCATAAGCTCCTACATATTCCCTTAAGCTCCTAATTTTCCCATAAGCTCCTACATATTCCCATTAGCTCCCAAATATTCCCATAAGCTCCTACATATTCCCATAAGCTCCTACGTATTCCCAATAGCTCTTAATATTCCAAAAGCTCCTGATATTCACAAAAGCTCCCACATATTCCCATAAGCTCCTACATATTCCCATAAGCTCCCACATATTACCATAAGCTCCTACACACCGGCGGCGGAACGAAATATTTAAAGGGGGAGGGCCAAAATTCGCGCCCCTCTTGAAAATTTAAGGGGGGCAAGACAAAATACGACTGAAAGACAAATTTTACCCCCTTAATTCAATAATAGAATATAGTAATTCTGTAGCAAGTATTTAATCAATATTATTAAAAAATAATATATTAAAAAAAGTAAAAATGAACATTGAGCACTTCTGTCGTCAACTGATTCGTAATGTCAGTTTGTTTACAAATTTAATAGTGAAATTAGATCGGAAAAATACTGATAATTATTATGAATGATGATGAACATGAAACTGAAACCGGAAACGGGAAACTCAATAAACAAAAAGTAATTTATGACAAGATAATAAATAATAAATAATTGTATTTTCTCTAAAAATTACATTAGCCGTCATTCGGTAGATGGCAATACTTCTCTTTACTTATAAGACGCATTTGCTGTCTGTCTGTTCCCTTAAAACTCAAGATCCAGACTACCAAATAACGTGAAATTTGATACACGTACTCAAAATTACATGGAGAAGGTTCTTAAACAGGTTTCGTTCCATCTCAAAGGGTATTTTAGATGTAATTAATTATTTTGGATATCGAAGAAAACGTGAAAATTGGCAAACTTTTACCCCGATTTTAGGTTTTACGAGCTTCTCTCCCACATAGCTAGCTTGCTATAAATATGATCGGTAATGGAAACCAAATATCACATTACTTACTACATTATTACATTCCATTCCTTCATCCATAGGCATTGTCATCTTTTGCTACAGAAAACCTTATTTTAAACCCGGGCAAAGCCGGGTACTTACAACTAGTTTTAAAATATGCCACAACAGCTCTCAATAATGTGATTACTGTAAAATGTAAAATTAATTATAATTTCTTTCAAATATTAAATTTAAGAAATAAATCAAATGAATTATGAAAATGATACATATAAACTAAAATGAATTACAAAGTTAAAAAAGTTAAACAAAGTTAAAATTTTAGGGGGGGGGGGCAGACTGGAAATTCAAGGGGGGGGGGCCGCCGCTACCCCTTAAAAGTTTTAGGGGGGGGGGGCCGTTGCCCCCCTGCTCCGCCGCCAGTGACTAAAACCCTTAGTGATCACATACATTATAACAGATAAACATTGATAACTAGTCCTGGTAGTAAGGAGGGTGGATAATAGCGAGGTAAAAGTTGAATTTACTATACATGTACTTGTAATAATTATTACGCGTTGCTAGTTCTTATCAAATTTGGTGCTGAGAAGGTCTCCCCGATATATAATCTATTCGGGGGGGGGGGGGTTCCACACTATATATATAGTCATCATCATCATCATGTTTCCTCTTAGTTCCTTGTGGAACATAGGGCCTCTGTGGAAGCTCGCCACTTGTCACGATCTCTAGCAAGTTTTTTAAGCTCTTCCCAGCTCTTCCCTGATCGCCCGGTCTCATCTAGTATACTGCGTCTCCATGTGCGCTTGGGTCTTCCTCTGTGACGTTTGCCTTGAGGATTCCAGTCTAAGGCCTGCCTGGTTCTGTTGTTTGTATCTTTTCTAAGAGTGTGTCCAATCCATTTCCACTTTCTCTCTAGAATTTGTTGCACAATGGATCTCTGTCCACACTTCTCCCACAATTTGGTGTTCTCTAACTTGTCATACCACTTTACTTTCATTATGTTCCTTAGACATCTGTTGATGAAGGTCTGTAGTCGATTACTTGTTGTCTCTGTTGTTTTCCAAGTTTCAGACCCATAGAGTAGGACAGATTTCACATTGGTGTTAAAGATTCTTAATTTGGTTTTAGAAGAAATGTATGTGGATCTCCAGACGGCTTTTAGATTAGCGAATGCTTGGCGTGCCAGGTTTATTCTACGTTCTATGTCTTCGTCTGTTCCTCCTGTTATACTGACCACACTCCCTAGGTATACAAAGTTTTCTACCTGTTGTAGACTTTGATTCCCTAATTCTATTGTGCCATCTTGTTGTTGGTTGATTTTCAGAATCTTTGTTTTTTGCTGGTTTATCTTGAGACCAACTCTCTGTCCAGTACTATCCAGGGCTGAGGCTTTCTCTTGCATGTCTTGTAATTTGTGGGACAGTATGGCCAGGTCGTCTGCGAACTCTAAGTCTTCTAGCCTCTTCACCAGGTTCCACTGGATTCCTTTACCAGAGTCAGCATAAGCCTCTCTGGTTACCCAGTCTAGAACCAGAAGAAACAGAAGTGGTGAAAGGAGGCTGTTAAGTACAAGGATCTTTCGGGGCGTTGACTTGACGTCGTCACTAATCAAATGTGTCAGTACTCTGACACATTAGAATAACACACCTGCTAATACACACAGTAGCACAATACTGAAATAGTCAATCAGCAAAACAAACACGATATTCCTCAAAAGTGAAAAGTAATAAGTAAATTTAATCCAACCATATATATGAAAATAACATCATTACAAGAATACAATAGTCCCATGAATACATCCACAGCCTAACTTCTACAAACTACGCCTACCTCTAGCTGTGCTACTTCAACGACTGACCACCACGGGCTGTTACCTCTTAACTACCGACCCGAGACTACTGGCTAGTCCGTGTGCACTAGTTCTGGTCTCCTACCGTGAACTCCTTTTTACGATTAGCACGCCGTGCCCTTTAACCCCAACCCAGCTCTCATAGATAGCACCCGACAGTCCCCCCATACACATCCTAACCAATGCACAACACTCCCCCATGGCCCCTTTAGTGTCAAACCTATTAGAGTTTGGCACTTAATACCACCAATACCTCCAAAGTCAATAATTCAACCCTTTGAACTACTGTCACTTATTAACTCATATAATACATAATTTCCTCCAAAGTCAATAATTCAACCCTTTGAACTACTGTCACTTATTAACTCATATACAACTCTATAAATATTATTCAGCCCCATCTCATAAACTTAGTTGGTAACAACATATACCAATCAATATACATGTGGGAACATTATTACCAAATCGCATATGAAACATAAATCATAATCAATTACATCAACATATCAAAACAGTTCCTGAAAAAAAAAATAACATAACAATAATGTCATTGTTTACGTAGACCCTGGAGTCTGGCTCTATAAAGTTCACTCAGCTGCTCGTCATAGGTATTCTTCCAGCGTCATGCAAGTATAAGTGTAGACCACCAATGTCTGTCTATGTGCCGCATCTTGAGAGGATGTCAGCAATAACATTGTCCTGTCCCGGTATGGGCTGTATGACGAACCTATAGTTCTGAAGCATTAGCGACCACCGTTTCTTCTGGTTGATAAACGTTAACGGGGCGTGGTCGGTGTATAATGTAAAAGTATACCCCAAGAGATATTTCTCTAATTTAGTGATACACCAGATTAAAGCTAGACCCTCCCTCTCCACCGTTGCGTAACGAGTCTCAGCCGGCAGTAGTTTCCTGCTGACATACATCACTGGATGGCAGATGCCCTCGGGGTCCTTGTTCATTAGGCACCCCCCTATTGCATATTTAGAGGCATCTACCGCTAGGAAAAAAGGCTTTGAAATATCCGGTATTCGGAGAACTGGCTCCCTGGAAAATATGTCTTTTATTCGCTGCAATGCATGCTGACACTCATTTGTCCACTTTATTTTATTCGGTTGTCCCCTACATACTAGGGCGACAAGCGGCTCTGTCAACTCAGAAAAGTGGTCAATAAACTTCCTATAGTAGTTGCACAGCCCCAAAATACTTCTGACTTGTTTCTTTGTACTGGGCGGTTGAATGTCCAGGATCCTAGTGACGTTGTCGGACAAAGGCGTGATCGTGTTATTTCCAACCTTGAACCCCAGGAACGATATCACCTGAAGGCCTATCTCCACTTTACCCGGTTTCACCGTCAAATTATTCTCTAAGAGAACATGTAAAATGTCATCTATTCCCCGCAGGTGGTCCTCCCACGTGTTGTGGAATATACACATATCGTCAATGTAACATATCACATCCTGTCTGTGAGAAAACAATTTCGCCATCATTCTGTTGAATGTTGCGGGCGCGTTAACAAGGCCAAAGCTCATATAGTTCCACTGGAAAAGCCCAAATGGTGTAACGAACGCTGTTATTGGCTTTGAACTGTCCGTCAGTGGTATTTGCCAATATCCGCGTGATAGGTCCAGCTTTGTAAAATACTTGGCATTGGCCAACTTCCCTATGATATCGTCAGCATTTGGCATTGGGTACGAATCAAACACAGTTATGTTGTTAACCTTCCGATAATCCACACATAACCGTACACTGCCGTCTTTCTTCCTCACGAGGACTATCGGGGACGCATATGGGGATACAGATTGCTCAATAATTCCCATAGCAAGAAGTTCGTCCAATTCGTTTTTCAGTTTATCACGGAGGTGTAAAGGGACTGAATAAGGCTGGAGTCTGACTGGTGTGTTATCCGTGAGGCTGATGTTGTGAGTGATCGCCCTTGTTTTCCCAGGCCGATCCGTCAATATATCTCTATACTTCTGTAATATCTTAATAATCTCCCTTGCTTTGCTGTCCTCTAGATTTTGCAAGTTTACATTTAGGTATGTGCTATCATTATGTATCTCCGGGGTCCTAATATCATCTATGTCATTTCCAGATGGCTCGTTCTCGTGTAGGAGAGTACAGCAGGCTCCAGCATCGGTTTCCAGACCCGTTGGTCGGCGGTTGTATTTTTTCAGCATGTTTATGGGGAACGATTTCAGTTTATTATTGATTTCTATCTCATAGTCCACCTCGGACAACTTCCTTTTCACTGTAAATGGACCTTGCCATTGTATGAATAACTTGTTTCTTGGATCGGGTAGGAACAGAAGCACTTCATCATTTTCATGAAGGCATCGCAAAGTTTTATTTTTGTTGTGTCTCTTACGGTATTTGGCTGATTTTTGGGATATATTACGTGTCGCAACCCGACATGCTTGTATGATTCTCTCCCTTGTGTCTATGACAATTTGGTATGCATTTTTCACTTCACTTTTCAGGCTTGGTTCGCATAATATGTCTTTATATAGTTCCAATGGACCTCTTACATTTACCCCTTAGACCATCTGAAAGGGGGAGAACCCTGTGGACTCGTGTATGTTCTCTCTGTGAGCAAATAAAACTGACGGTAGGTACTTGTCCCACTCTTGAGGGCTTTGGCTGACTATTTTATTCAGTGCTTGTTTCAACTTCCCGTTGTATCTTTCACATATTCCGTTGCTCTGTGGGTGATACGGTGTCGTAAATATATGCTTTATTTTTAGAAGACACTCCAATTGTTGAAACACCTCTGAAGTAAACTGTGACCCTCTGTCCGACAGTATCGTTTGGGGGAACCCAATCCTTGTAAACATTGTGTATAGGGCGTGTGCCACATTCTGTGCGGTAATGTTAGTTAGTGGTACGGCCTCAGGCCATCTTGTACAGACGTCCACTAATGTTAGAATGTACTTATGACCTTGAGTTGATTCTACTGGCATAGGCCCAATCAAATCTATTGCCACCTTTTCGAATGGGTTTTCAACGATGTCAACTGCCTGTATCGGAGCATGTATATGTTTCCCTCTCGGGCCCTTGCGCTGACAAGTATCACATCCTCGAATGTATTCAGCAATCGTCTTGTGTATATTGGGCCAGTAAAACTGTGACAAGATTTTTTGTTTTGTACTCCTAATGCCCCTATGGCCGGCCATGTCACCATCGTGGGCTATGCGTAAAATTTTCGTCCAGTACGACTGTGGGACCACCAGTTGTATTGCTGATTGTTTCTTCCCTTCAAATTTCCGGAATAAGACTCCATCCTTAATAAACAGGCCCGATCTAGGATGATCCCCACTGTTATTTTGTGTTGCTTTATACAGGCGCCCTATAACCGTGTCCGTGGCTTGTTCTAGGGGCCATATTATGTCCGCTATTGATAGTTCCTCTGTGGTTACTGGGGCTATCTCTTCTCCCTCCTTAGGTTCCTCAGGTTCTTTAGGTGTTGATTTCCCGCTTCGTGTCACGACCACATTACTGACATCACTACATAGAGTGTCGTCACATCCAGTATTATCTCTTATCCAATGTAGAATATCATTGTCCGAGCACTCTTTTATACCCGAAATATTCCCCACAATCAGGTCACATACAGGGTTGTTGACTACATATGCCTCTACGTTCCCTGTAAAGTATGGTGTCGCAATGTGTATTACCGCCTGAGGTAGTCTATGTTCCTCACCCGTAAATGATGTCATCCTCCCGTATTCCCCCGTATATTGTGCTTGTTCCACCAGGCTTTTGCGGACCGTTATCGTTGTGCATCCTGTATCTCTTAAAACTGCACCGGAGTCGCGTTGACATAGCCTGGGTAGAACTTCAGTTGTCCGTGGCGTGATACAATGGCTAAGCCTGTATCTTTCCGTTCTCCTTTTCGCACGTTTAGTTTGTTGAGGTTTTCCGGATACGGGTCATTACCTTCACATGCATTGGGGGCATACCGCCGGTACCGGTACGGGTTCGTAACCCGTTGAACTCTGCCTGGGTCCCTAATGACTCGCAGTCTGCAGTCTCTCGCGATGTGATTCGGTCCATTGCAAGCGTAACACCGAATACCCGCATCGCCCGGAGAGGGACTTCTGTTCACGCGGACATAGTTACTTCTATCTTGACTCAGATTTGCGGGTCTAGGTCGTATTTCTTTACGCACTGCAAAGCATGTGTCGATGGTATGCTCGGGGTCACCATTTGACATGGGTCTGTCAGGGTGGGCCTCTTTATAGACCCGCATAATCTTAACCACGTCAGTGGTCGACCGTGGCTCTCTCTCCTGTATAAAGGATGTGAGGTCAGTTGTGCAGGAGTGGGTTATCCTGTCGATCACAATAAAATCTCTTATGTCTTTGACAGTGTTGCCCACATTGGCACATTGTAACCACTTGTCAAAGAACCCCACCACGTTGTTCACAAAAGTCTGGGGGTCCTCTTGGGTCGCTGGGCGACTATCGAAAAAAGTGTCCTAAATCGAGCCGCGTTATGGCCATATGCGTTCAGCAGTTCTAGTTTCATCCTGTGATAGCTACTGTCGTCTGCCATGTCGTACTTCTGGCACAGGGTCAGCGCCCTGCCCTGTACCAGGTTGGTCAGGATGTTCGGCCACTCCGTTTCCGGGATGTTTTGTGCCCTACAGTTGTCTTCAAACCTTTTTGAGGTAAGCGTCGATGTCATCTTTTGCCTCGTCGAATTCCCATATCTTTTTCCTGTACCACGGGATCGGGATCACGTTCCCGGCCTGACCTAATTCGGTTTTCCTCATCTCTATATTCAATCTTTGCATTTCCAATTGATATTCTCTCTCTCTCTGTTTGACTTCTTCCTCTCTCTCTTTCCGTTTGATTTCTTCCTCTTTCTCTTTCCGTTTGATTTCTTCCTCTCTCTCTTTCTCTTTCTGTTTAATTTCTTCCTTCATGTGTTTATCCACGTATTTACTCAGTTCCTCCCCTTCCAACATCATTCCTTCCTTTCCGAGTTTCACCAATCTCTCCCGAGCCTCAATAAGTGAAAGCCCCTGGGCCATTTATTTTTTTTTTCTCACGGAATCTTTGTCTACAAATTAATAATACAAGCAGAGCTGCTGCTCCACCAATGTTAAGTACAAGGATCTTTCGGGGCGTTGACTTGACGTCGTCACTAATCAAATGTGTCAGTACTCTGACACATTAGAATAACACACCTGCTAATACACACAGTAGCACAATACTGAAATAGTCAATCAGCAAAACAAACACGATATTCCTCAAAAGTGAAAAGTAATAAGTAAATTTAATCCAACCATATATATGAAAATAACATCATTACAAGAATACAATAGTCCCATGAATACATCCACAGCCTAACTTCTACAAACTACGCCTACCTCTAGCTGTGCTACTTCAACGACTGACCACCACGGGCTGTTACCTCTTAACTACCGACCCGAGACTACTGGCTAGTCCGTGTGCACTAGTTCTGGTCTCCTACCGTGAACTCCTTTTTACGATTAGCACGCCGTGCCCTTTAACCCCAACCCAGCTCTCATAGATAGCACCCGACAGTCCCCCCATACACATCCTAACCAATGCACAACAGTACTACTTGGCATGTGAAGTTTAAGTAGAGGTTTTTAATGATGGTTATTATCTTGGTTGGTATACCATAGTGCCTCATGATTGTCCACATTGTCTCTCTGTCAATACTATCGAAGGCCTTTTCAAAGTCTACAAATGTGACATAGAGAGGGCATTGCCATTCAATAGTTTGTTCAATGATGATACGTAGAGTGGCAATCTGGTCAATGCATGACCTTCCTCTTCTGAACCCAGCCTGTTCCTCTCTTAGGAGGCTGTCGCAAGCTTCTTTTATTCTGGTGAGTAGTATTCTGCTAAATACTTTGCTTGGCACCGAGAGTAGGGTGATTCCTCGCCATTTATCACATTGTGATAGATCTCCTTTCTTTGGGATCTTGATCAGTAGGCCTTTTTTCCATTCTGCAGGAGGAGTTTCGGTTGACCAAATTTTATTAAATATATTATGAAGTTGGTTAACAATTCCAGTTCCTCCTTCTTTTAGGACTTCGGGTGGTATATTGTCGGTGCCTGGTGCTTTACCTGTCGTCATTTGGCGTAGTGCCTTCCATATTTCTTCTTTGGATATCTCTTCTATGTTTATATTCAGTGTTTTACCTGTAATAAGGACAGGTGGATTCAGAGGGGTTGGTCTGTTCAGCATTTCCTGACAATATTCTTTCCATCTCTTAAGTTGATCATCAATGGAAGAGAGGAGCTTGCCTTGTTTGTCTCGTACTGGTACGTGATAATTTGATTTCTTGCCACTCAGGATTTCAGTGATTTTGTACAGCTGTTTCATGTTATTTTTCCCTGCTGCCTCTTCTGCTCGTTCTGCCATTCTATTGTAGAAGGTTCTTTTATCCTTTCTGAGCATTTTTGAGACTGCTTTTGAGGTTGTGTTGTATTCTTGTTGGGTGAGCTGTTTATGCCTCCTTGTTTTTGCTTGGTTTACCATTTGTTTTGCCCGTTTCCTGTCTTCGATTTTTTTCCATGTCTCTTCTTTTATCCAGTGCTTTTTGTTTTCATGTGTTGGACTTAATATTTCTTTGCATGTCCTTATGATGGTGTCTTTGAAGTTGTTCCAGGTTTTGTCTATGTCATCCTCTGTGTCATCTGGTTGTAGGGCAGAAAATCTGTTTTGGAGTGTGACTTGAAATTCATTTCTCTTTTGTTCTTGCTGAAGTTTTTCTAAGTCAAATCTTATTCTCCCACTGGCTTTTCTCCTTTGTTTGGCTAGTTTTATTTTGAGCTTGGCTACAACCAGGTGGTGGTCCGATCCAATGTCTGCTCCTCTTTTGGCTCTTACATCTTGTAATGTACTCCTCCATGTACGACGTATCGCAATGTGGTCGATTTGATTCTCTGTTTGTTGGTCTGGTGAGATCCATGTTGCCTTGTGACAGTTTTTGTGTGGGAAAATGCTGCCACCTATAACCAGTTCGTTGTTGGTACAGAAGTTGGTGAACAACTCTCCATTTTCATTTAGGTTGCCCATTCCATGCATGCCCATTGTCTTTTCTTTTCCCTTGTTATTGTTTCCAATTTTGGCATTCATATCTCCCATGAGTATCAATATGTCTCTTTTGGGTATTTTGTCGACTGTACACTGCAGTTGTTCGTAGAAGGTAGCCTTGTCCTCTTCGTGTGAAGGATTTGTTGGAGCATAGCACATGATGATGTGGACGTTTTTAAACCTGGACAGGAACTTGGCTCTAATTATTCTTTCAGAAACGGGTTCCCATTCAAGGAGGCTATTAAAGGCCTCTTTCTTTAACAGAAATGCCACTCCATTTTCGTGGTTATCATCTTCATTTTCTTTCCCAGAGAAGAGCATTGTTTCACCTGACTGTAGTCTAGTTTCCCCGAAGGTGTTCCACCTGACTTCGCTTAAGCCCAGTATTTGTAGTTTGTAGCTGGACATCTCTTTTGCAACTTGGGCGCATCTCCCTGGTTCTAAGAGAGTTCGGACATTCCAGGTTCCCAGTATGAATGGTGTCTTTTGGATTAGGAAGGCTTTTGTTTTCATTGGTTTGAGCAGAGTAGTCGGCCATGTAGGATTCTGATGAATTTCCCCACATGACTTCATTAATCTCCTTTGTGGAGCTCTGCTCTCTCCTCTGACTGTGTTTTCTGGCTTGTCTTTCCTTTTGGTTTCTATAACGAGTTTTTTTTTCCATGGCTGGGTTGTTGGCCCTGCGCACAACCATCTGGGATGATTCCCTTTCAGCTCTCTGGATAGCTGCCTTGCATTTCGGGCAAGGTTCCCTAGCCTTTGTGGATCCCTCCACTTCCTGTAAGGCAACAGGTTTTGCTGATTTTGGTCCGTCCCGGGTATTTGATTTCCCCGGTACCTACCATATCTGGTGGGCATTCCCCTATCCGCCACCTGGGGAGGCGCTCGATGGAAGATCAGCAACTCCACACGAGCTATATATATAGTGCGGGAGAGAAATTACATGTTCTAATTTAACTACATGTTGCTTACAATCATGTAGTTGAATACTAAAAGTGAAAAGTGCTAATATATTTTAAATTAAAAAAAAATGCGAAATGCGCATTTTAAGACCCTACAGGCAGTGGCGCAACCAGCAAAAAATGCTGGGGGGGGGGGGGCTCACATATAGAAAAAAATGCTGGGGGGGGCGCTCACATGTAGAAAAAAGACAGTTTGTCAGTCTTTTTAGTAACTTTATATAGTAAAATATGTATTGATGATTTGGTCGGGGGGGGGGGGCTTGAGTTCCCCCCCCCCCACGGTTGCGCCACTGCCTACAGGTATCACAGAGCCATGTTTTGCAAGAAACCCCAAGAATCGGAGCAGTCGCCCGAGGCGCCATTGAACTAAAATGCCTCGGACTATAAGTCGCCGTTAAGGAAACTATGCTTGCAACATCATATTTAACTAGATAAAGCCCAGGTATCAAGATATATAGGCCTATAGTTTACATTACGCACATGAGTGAGTGTAGAATAGTATTACACAATTTGTATTTTCTACAAAGAAAAGTTAACAAAAAAAAAACAAAAAACAAAAACAAACATACGGCAATGTCGTGCGTACATCTTCGGCGACATTTGGAAGCTGATGGGGCCATTACAACACCAAATTTAATAGATAAATAGTGGAAGGGGCATTGGAACCCTATAATAGGTGGCTGCATATTCATACATATCAACGCCTATGACATGGAGCACGAAAATTATTCGAGTTGAGACACATCAGTTATACCGCTGACCTCACAGTGTTTGTTGACCTGAAAGTTTGAATGACTTGCCCATGGAGTACATAGTAGAAAACAGCAGAGGCGTGGTGCAATTTTATACTTGGGTGGGTTAGCTGAAATAATGTAACGATAAAATGATCAGAGTTATAAAAGTTTAAAAAAGCACTTTATATTAAATGACTAGTTGTGTACGGGCTTAAATATGTTTACACATACTCAAAATTATCAATTTTTGTGCTTATAATTGGTTTTTAATCTCATTGACTTAATAGTTTGTGCTATTCTCGTTATAATACAATTTAAAAAAAAAAGGCGCCCTTGATAATGCAGAGAAAAAACGTAGAAAAAAATGCCAACAGACTTCAATACTATCGATTGTAAACTTGTAAGTAATTAATTTCAACAATTTTCGAATTACGTATTATTTTTAAAATTACTTTTTTTTAAATGTCTATTAAATAAATAGTCGATAGCTTAATACTTTATTTACCTTTGTAATTTCTTAAAAAACAGAGATAGTACATTTTCATTTTAAAAATTGTAAGTTATAGGCCTAGTTTCACCACACTTAAAACAATTGAGACTTAATTTTTGCGCGCAAACTGATTATAAATGAATATATATTTCTAACAATATCTTAACCTCAGAAGTTTTATTTAGAATCGATTCGATTGCTAAGCGATTCCATTAATACAAAGTCACCGGTCACAAGCTATTCCCAATAGTCCATGAGATTAACTACGTCTTATTATTATTATTTTTGTTTGTATTGTTGTATATTTGTAAAAAAAAATCTAGTAATAATTCTAAGTTTTGTCATTATTCGATGAGATCGATACCACATCATTGTGCAACACACAAATATTACGTAAATTATGAAAAGTTTAAATATCAAGGTCAAGGATAGAATTACATTGCTACCGGAATGTAAAAGACTATCTCGGTTAATTAAATAACAAGATTACTGTGATCAATAATCACTGCAATTCTAAATAAAAAATGACATGGAGTGATAAGACTCTTTAGGTGAACCCTTAGGCTTTATTCATGTAGCACAGTTCTTGGAAAATTAAAATTCAATATTTTTCGATATGTTATTGCCTCGTTGAAAAACGTGGGATTAACTATATACTGGCCCGTAGCCAGGTCAAAGTAAGCAGGGGGGCACCAATACCCAGCAGGGGGGCACCTTTACTTTTTCTTAATTTTTTTCCTCTTGATTTTTTTTTTGTGCGGGTACCTTTTTAAAGCCGCTTTTTCAATGTGGGGAAAAATTATTACTTTTCTCGTATTTTAACGTTTATTATTATTGTAAAAATTTACAAGGCTCCTAAAAACCCATGAACTCATGAATTAATTAATATATTATCGTTTTTTTTTTATAATGCGTGCACCCAAGGCCGTACCCAGGATTTTTTGGGGGGGGGGGGGAGTTGGGGAAGCGGTGCGGCTTGGGCGGGAGGGCTGTGCGGAGAGTTTTATATAAGAAAAAATTGGAACACAATGATAAAGAAGTATATTTTATAATAAAATTTGATTTTTAGAACTAATTTGGGGGGGGGGGCTGCAGCCCCCCTACCCCCTCCCCCACCTGGGTACGGCCTTGCGTGCATCCATTGCTCCGTATTGCCACAGGCAGGCGTACACATAGACACTCCGAACTTCATGTGAACACAGTATCAGCCTAATCGACAATTCTCCGACAATGAGCGAGCGCGTTCGTCAAAACTAATTTCGTAAATACAGTTCTTTTTAAAAGTCAATGTAATACAAATTCTGCTATTATCTATACAAATTAATTTCTTAGCTATAACATTATTTCATTCTTTTTAGATAAATCGTGCAATTATTTATTTTTAAATTACAAAATAAGACACGATTGTCGATTATATAATATTTTTAAGACTTAAACGTCAAGTTAAAGTGTAAAATAATCGAGCAATTTTTATATAATATATTAAAAATCAGTTTGTTTGTGTGACTTGGTGGCATAATGGTTAGTGACTTGCATATTATTTTTTTTTTGCTGGCTACCCAGGTTCGATTCCCCGTGTCGCGTGTGGTCATTATGCAGACTTCACAGGGTACGGCTAGAACATTTATTTCGGCACCAAGAGTGGCAACAGTCTTTTGAAATAATATTTTTAATATTTATATTAGGAGTTTAGCAGAGATTTAGAGGGTATCACTTTTCTTTATCAACTGGAAAGTAAAAAAAAAAAAGTTGAGACAATTTCTTTATATTTTAAAGTCAAAAAGTGTTACAGTTACATAAATTTATGTTATGTAAGCAGTAAAGTTCACGAAGGTTCAGACAAGGTTGGAGGTCAAATTATGAAATTAGAAACGTATGACAGTTACTTTTGAATGTTTTATATTTAGACCGTAGAAGCTGAGGGATAAGATAACGAATTAATTTTAAGTAGGACAATGACATTTCATTGAGTTTTTATTTAAATGAATATTGTCCTGTAGTTTAAAGTAAATTGTGTAATTACTTAGACTGGACTAATTAGTGTAACTGTAGTGTAAGCTAGTAGCTTTTTTTTAATTTAAAATTACATACAATCTATGATAGTCTATGATCTCTATGAAAGACTTGAAACTGAATGGTCTTGACTCATGGTCATTATTAAAAATTATATACTGTAATTTAAAAAGAATATATATATATATATATATATATATATATATATATATATATATATATATATATAGCATAATATGGTATATTTTGATATTTTTTATTATTTGTTACTTAACCTCCATAATTTCCAAATGATTCATTTAACATACCATGATTTGGAACAGTAATAGAGGTAAAGTATCTATAAGTTATAAGATATTAGGCCTACTACATGTAATTTAATACTAATACTTATTTGATAGGTATATGTTTTATTAAATAAAAAAATATATAATTCAAACAAGATATTTCAAGTAGTGGAAGTAGCTTAACTTAATAACTAGCATTCAACAAATAGCACTGGACTGGTGGACCACAGTCTAAGCTCTATACTCTCTAATTACATCACTGATTCAGAGCAAGAAAATTTAAAATAAATCATAAACTATTGTAATGCAAATGCATATTTAAATGATTGTTACTTATATTTATACCATTAATTAAAATTCATTAAGTTTGATTAAGTGGTTAACATATTAAATCATATTTTCAACATTTAAATAAGACATTTTAGAATGTATGTACCTGTTATTATTGTTTTAATATTAACGCTAAAGCTTGAGTTTCAGAGACAAATGCCACTCCACTGCTTTCGGGAATATTTAGAAACATCATAAAAACATAACTACCCATTGATTATTTTTTTGTTTCTTTATTATTGAGAAAGTTGGATTTCCTCTTAAGTAAATTAATCTTATTTACCATGTATAGATGAGGATGGGTGGTCGTGCGGTGTAGAGCGCTGGACTGTCAACCAGAGGGGGTTCCGGGTTCAAATCTTGTGATTTTTTTCAGGTCCTGGTGAAAGTCACCAAGTCCACCCAGCTTTAAATGGGAACCTGACTTTAAGTTGGGGGAGTAAAGGCGACTGGGCATTGTGCTCACCACACAATCCCTTTATATGCAGAGGTTTTACTGAAACAGATGAAATCTACACTTCATCTGCCCAGATGAGCTCCTTAAGAGCTTAAGGGAGCTTTACTTTTTTTGCCATATATATGGGCTAATATTATAATATATTTTTATAGAATATTATAAATATTGTATATCTAAAATATTAAATGAAAATAATTGAAATGATTTTTAATTAGGGTAGTTCTTGTTTCTAGGGATTGGGCCTCCACTACCAAAGGCAAAGGCCCCATTTTCTATAATATAAATTTCTTTAAAAGCTAATCAATAGGGGGCAACCACTGCACTCCTCTCACTTATGCTTATTCACATCAGTAACGCTTAAATTTAAATTATTCATATAAACACTCCATCCATCCATTCTTGGTCTGGCTCTTCTGTCAACTTTATGAAGGCATTGTAGACCATGGTTCAAAAATTTTGCCAACCCCTAGCCTAGATTAAACTAGCATTCTTCTTTAATTTTTCATTCAGTAATTAATTATTTACCTTCTTCTGTCATTAAATTCTTTAATTCACTTTTAAATCTTCATAGTTAATTTGGTGAAAAACTCAACTAAAAATTTGTCTATAAATATCTTTCAGGTTAATGTCACGAATAGCAAAGTTTCTAATAATAACGAACGTTTTTCGGTGGCAGAGTGTTGCTGGTTTATTTTCTATGGGAGAAATGTCTTCTAAAGCAGTCATGATTTCAGCAGATGCAGCTCTGCCAGGTATGATGTTAAATTTATATTTCAGGAATGTAGCTAATCATGTAGCACAGAGGTCACCAAATATTTGTCACAATGGGCTGGACAGCTGTAAAAATGGCCTGCGTAGGCAGCATAATCATTTAAATTTCAACATTTTGCGTTCCCTAATTTTTTAAGTTTCAGAGGGTGAATAAGGCCTGCAGGTCATTGTTTGGTGACTCCTGACACATCATGTGTATTTATAAAAATAAATTGAAATTCACCTAAACCTAATATTGATCACATTTGCTGATACAAAATTTGTTAGATTTGTGAGAGTTGATATTGTTTAAATTAAAGAGACTGTACAAAGCTTACCTGATATGGGGAGCTTTGCAGAGAACAGGCTTTTTTATAGCTCATTTTCCAACAACTTTGTTCCAGCACCACCCAATTCGGGAGAGCGCGACCCGGTTACAACTCATGGTTGACCAGCCTATAACAGGTTAATCGAGTCTGGAAACGTTTTGGACATTGGTCATCATATCAGTCTCTAAATGTTGAAGAGTCAACCCTAAGAGAGTAAGTCTCAACTTGAGACATCTCTGAGACAGTTCACTGATAATTAATTAAAAAAATGTTCTTGCTCAATGCAAGAGACAATGTAACGGACACATGTATATTTCCTAACTAAAATACTTGGTTACAATGGTCACAAGAAAATAATGAATTTGTTTTTATTTTTTTTTTTCAATCAGAATCATTTTTTGCCATATAAATATTTTATAAGAAATGATTTGAACATAATGGCCACCATAATGGAACTATGCCAATAGTAGCGCTATGATCAGAAGTGACAACAGTATATCTCTTCTGAGACAGGCGGTGTTCAAACTTTTTATAAAATTGCCCTTTACTAATCCTCCCCTGATGCTTTCTGTACTACTAGATCATGAAAGATAGATTTTGGATTAAGAGATGACAGATATGTATTAATGTCTGACAATCTTAGCAGGATTTACTTTAAACAATACCGGGTACTTCTTTGAATTTAGGTCGCTCAGAAAAGATTCAAGTCAGCCCAGTCCACACTGTTTTGAAAAACCCCACAGTTCCACCGTTTCCTGACCGGTTAGAAACAGCCATGTTTGGTAAGTAGTTTACATATGAGTCACATTTTATTTAATGTTTTTTTTTTTTTTATGTTTGTCTTTTATTACAAGGCAAATTTTTAGCATTCATCTTGATCTGTATGATAAATTAAATCACATACATTTTTTTTTTCAGGTTTGGGGTGCTTTTGGGGGGCTGAGAGGTTATTCTGGAAGCAGAAAGGAGTTTTTTCTACACAGGTTTGCAACATCACTATCTTGTAGTGTTATTTGATACAGGTACTGTCACAGTCGGTTCCCACCTCTTTTTTTTTCACCTTAGAGTACATTTTTAAAATTCTGTTCGACCCTCTGAAACAACCTGCTTTTTTCAGTTTCAATACAGGTTTACAAATAGATGTATTTAATACATTAAAACTGTATTCTTACCCGCTTAAACACATGAAAATTATCTTTTCAATTCTAATATGGAATGATTATTTATCATCAATACTTTGTTACATCATTTACATTAAGCTGTTAAAATTGTAGATATCGCAGACATCATCTGACTGATAAAAGTATATAAAGAATCTTATAAATTCATTTAGAACATCAGATGAAGTTTGATTTTCAGGATGTTGAAAATCAGTTAGTTTCGTTTAATCCAATGGTCACCAAAGCATGACCTATGGGTCGTATCTGGCTTACGAGGTCAGTTCATCAGGTACTTGAATTTTCTTGAAATAACTAAGGAACACAAGATGTTGTGATACATTTAAATGTATATGAATATTGAACCCATAGCTATCTGGCCTACTGGCAAAAAAAAAAAACATTGATCAGCTATCTGAAACAATTTATTTTCACACTTTGTAATGACTTTTGTATTCTAAGAATTAAAAATTAGATGTATTAGATTTCTTACTATGCATTCATAGGAAAATTGATATACATTAAGAAAATTATCTGAAATTTATGGAACTTGTCTTAGAAATCTCTAACTCAGATACTCAGAAAAAAAAAAGGTCCATCAATAAAAAATGTTAATTTTTGTCATATTTCTTTTTTACAGGTTGGATACTCAGGTGGCTACACCCCAAACCCAACTTATAAAGAGGTCTGCACTGGGCAAACAGGACATACTGAAGTGGTCAGGGTTGTGTTTGATCCAAGGCAAATTAGTTACACTGACTTGTTAAAGGTAATATTTTTAAAAAAAATCTTTGTTCTTTAAAAAAATAAACTCTCGACAATTGGCTCTTAAACAGTATGTGTGTGGAATTCAGATTAGAATGAGTTTTAAGTTGTATTTGCATTAGATTGTTTGGTCTTTTTCTGATAAGGAGATATTACAAAACATCGAGTACATTTTGAAAATGAAAACTATAAGCATTCAATGAATTCAGTAATGGGCAAGCCCTAATTTACTCCCCACTTTCTTAAGCTTTTGATTTTACAATACGTTTAGTGCATTTATCAGCTTTGTCTAAATGAATGTTAAGGTCACAGATTAGATATTATACAGATTGCGCAAGCTTCGTTTTGAAACAATGTTTTCATCGCTGCCATTTATATTTTCACTCATCAGTCCATTCATAAAATCTTCTTCCTTTGGCTCTACAGCGCGTCCATTCATAGAATAGAATGGTTTATTATAAAAGCACATGAACCCATGAATTAAATAATACATTATCGCTTTTTTTATACTTGCAAAGCAAATTGAAAGCTTTTTCGTTCATATTTCATGTCCTGAAAAAATCAGAGGTGTAAATGAGTCTCAGTGTTTTTATGAATAGAAAGTGTCATGGGAAACAAAAGCGATTAACAACAATGGCATGAGAGTTTTTAACGCAAAACCGAGGACTATTTATATAGCGATGCGCTTTCTGTATAATATATAATCTGTGGTCAAGACTACATTTTTGTTGATAAAAAGTGATCAACCTTTAACCCCTACACTGTATGCCTTTAATTTGTTAAAATCAGAATTTCCAATTTTCATAAAATTTAAAAAATTCCAAGCTAAAAAAAAAATTTTATTTACTGTTTACTTAAAAGAATTTAGCTAGCACTGGTACGAAGTCTTTTTTTTTTTTATGAAATACATAAACCTAGTTATCTGTTTTTATAATATTAAGTACAAGTTTTTAATTTTTTTTCAATTGCCAGCTCTTTTGGGAGAATCACAATCCTACACAAGGACTTCGCCAGGGCAATGACGTAGGCACTCAGTACAGATCAGCTATCTACACGTACAATGATATCCAGCAGAGTGAAGCAAAACATTCAAAAGATCAGTATCAACAAGAACTAACAAAGTCAGGTTTTAGTCAGATAACCACTGAAATAGTGCCAGCCAAAGAATTTTATTATGCTGAAGACTATCACCAACAGTATTTAGATAAAAATAAAGATGGCTACTGTGGACTAGGGGGTACTGGAGTCTCCTGCCCACGAGGTATTAAAAAAGCCAACACTGATTTGTAAAGTCATTTTTTTAACTTTTTAAATGCTATAAATATATAACCAGTTTTCTTTATGGGTACATTTTTTACTTTAAAGGAAATGTTCTGTTGACTTGTGTATATATTCAAATAAAAAAAACTTACGGTTGAAGTGTAAGCAGCAACAGTGTACAAATAGGACATTATTTACTGAAGAGTTTTATATTTTAAAAAATATTTTGCCAGCATCGATAAAATTTCTGCTTGTAACCTAATTGTGGGTTCTTATTAACTTGTACAATTTATATTTAGTAAAGCTTGCAGTAGATAAACTAACGAATTTGTCTTTCTATATCTGTGTGTGTTTGTTGCGTGCATTAGTCAATGAATACAATTTTCGCTAATACACACCATACAAAAATTTAGTACAGAGTGAATACTGTACTCCCAATTAATTTTTTTATCTATCTCCCTATTAAAAAAATTGTCTTGGTGAATGAAAAAATTATCAGGTGGTAAATGCCAGTGAAAGAAAACAACTTGCTGTCATGTCATATGTTACTGTATCAGTTTTCTTGACCAATTGCTAAATTGTATGCCAAAAGTTTGCTGTAGCCAAATATTAGTTTAGAATTTTCATATTCTGTGAAGAATTTTTTCTTCCTTTTTTTAATAGCACAAATGTTTTAAATTACTATCTGTAACCCCTCACCCCCACAAGCTTGGTAAGGTGTACTTAATTCATAGCTTAACTTTAAATTGACTCCATTTGGGTTAATTTTCCATTTGTAATTATCTGGATTATGTATTGTAACATATACAAAATCAAGAAAGCTAATAAAAGTCATACTCTTTTTTTTGGATTACTTTCCTTAACCTAAGCAGTATTTCTATACCAAGATTTGTTTTATAGAAATCTCATTCCCAGATCAGAAGATATATTAATGAAAAAACTATGCAAATTAGAAAAAAAAATTGTGTACTATGTAAGAATCAAACTTCCTATCACCTGATTTAGAGGGGACAGATGGTTGTGTGGAAAATGCACAACTGTCAACCTTAGGGCCAGAGATCTCCAGTGATAACCCAAGAATTTTTCAGGTCATGGCAATAGTGCCTCCAAGGCTATTGCTTTATCGTTTTGTGTGGTGGGGATGAAAGAAGGGCACCACAAAAAGTTCCCATAGTGTTTTTAGGATCTAAGAGATAAACATCCCATCCTTACAGGGACTTCACAGATCACCTGATTTAGAATCCTTAACACAACACAATCAATTGCAAATAGAAGACAGTATTAGAGCTCATTTAAATTTGTTTCATAGAAGACAGTATTAGTGCTCATTTAAATTTGTATTAACTTCAGTCAGTCAGTTTTTTAATATAGACTCAACCCCCCCCTCATCCCACCAGAAATATTAATGGAATATATAGCATTTTTTTGTATGGCAGATTTATATTTTATTCCATTCTTATTTCAATTGTGTTTTTTTTTTGCTAAGTTAAAATATTCAGAATCAAAGCTTGCAATTTTTTTTTTTTCGGTTGAGGATTGGTTGCTTTTTAAAAATTGGAGAGAAATCGCCAAACCTATATGTATTGGCACAGGCAATCTTTGTTTTGAGTCCTCTGGCTGTAGCATCATGTAAGGTATCACTATACCTTAGTTAAAAGTCTTTTTTTTTCTGAGCCGTCATATGACTCAGGCTGGTGCAGTGTTTTTTCTCTCCCAAAATCAAATTAGCTGAATTTAAAATAATTCTGAAATTATTTGTGAGTTTTTGTGCCATGGGTTAATTTTTAGATTATTTAAAAAAAATAAAAATAATTTCAAATTAAGTTGTGTAATGAAATATAGGTCAGCCACTAAATGATTTCAAGGGGTGTGTCATTCAATGAGCCTATTTTTAGTTATAATTATTGTAAAATGATTTTGATAAAATTTTTATATGGAACCAATTAAATATACTCCAGGCCGGATTTACAGATAGGCCCCAAAATATTTAGTATACAAAAATAAATGAAAACTTGGCAATATATTTTTTTATTTTTTCAATATGGGACCTCAAATTTTTGTTGGACTAGGGCACCTAAAATTGTAAATCCGGCTCTGCATTTACTGACAGTTGATGTTATTGCAACAATTAGATTGTAAACTGTCTTTAAACAAATCTAAGGCTGATTTGGCACAGTGACATAGCATTTCTATGCTGCATTGTGATAAAATCAGTGTAAGCATTTATACTAGGTCACCGATGAGAGCCAATTCATTCTCCTCTCAAGGTACAAAGTATCTTTGCGGCTCGCAAGTAGTGAAACAAACCATACACCACTGGAAAATTACAATACATTGTGTACTTCAATTTACTTCTTTTAATTCAATTAAAATAAATGTAATTATATAAAATAATATAATAAACAAAATGGTAAAAGCAGCTTGTTTTTTTCTGTTATCTTTTATAATAATAACTTTAAAAAAAAAATACCAACAGGTAATCACTCCATAATTTCATTAAGTATATTTTTGTTTATAATTCATCTTCAGATTTGATTTACGTGAATTATCATATGGAATAAATGAAAGTACAAAACAAATTGTTAAATGCTTTTAACATCTCTACATCATTCTACTGTAATATACTTGAGATCTTCTTTAATGATAATCAAAAAAGGCAAATGGAACATGCAACAGATCAACACTATATTGATTTTTAAGTTTTAATTAACATATACCTTTGTTATATTTACATAATTTCCTACAGTCCAGTGCTAAACTTAAAATGCATTCTTTATTATACAATTTTTCGGTACAGGAATAATGCATAAAGTAGCACAATAAACACATTTTGCAGTAATCAAAAGTCATATCAAGAAAAAGTTTGTTTTTTTTTTATTCATAAATGAAGCATTGCATTTCATGACAATCCTAAGATAAAGGTAAAGCCACCAAAAGTAAACTAAATAGAAAATAGACACACTGTCAGTAAAATCAAAAATTTTTCTCGGACTTTCCTGTGTTGTGCTATGTTATTTCACATCAAACATTTTATCAAGTTGGATGATTAAAAAACTCGGTGGTGGTTTTTATACAATTATTTTTTTTTAAAAATAAATTAGAATGCCTACACTTATTTTCATATCCTTGCCTTTTGTTCACACCACACAGTACATGTACTTGATTAGCCAATAGAGTTAACAGAATGACTAACTCAACCATTCTTCTTGATTTTTAATGTAAAAAAAAATAAATCAAAACATTTTTGGCTAAACCTGAACTTCAAAACCTAAACCTATAAAAAAGTGCATAAAAAATGGCAGTTTAATATGAACTATTACACGTTACATCCAGATGTTATGTCGTGGTGAATATCTTTTTAAAAAAAAATCTCACCTTTTTATTATGATATACATTTGAGGAATATTAAAAAGCCATTTCTTATACATTAAATACAAAACTCATTTTTTGCCCAACAGATTCCAAAATTAAAACTTCACTTCGAGTCCAAGGAATACTGGTTGTACCATGAGACAAACATTTAAATCGGGGAAAAAAATAAACCGTGAGACAAACATTTAAATCGGGGAAAAAAATAATGTACCACCTAAAGTTAAAAAAAAAAAATAATGAAAAAAAATACTTCATTTCTCTTACACTTGGATTTTAAAAGAAAAAAAAATGAAATTTATGCACAACATTATCATACAAAATATTAAGATTTAAAGGAACTTTATCTGAATGGTTTTGGTGATTCAGTGACAAAAAACAGTGGCATTATAAACTGAGGCCAACAATTCATTATAATAAGTTGATGAATATAACATCAAACCATGGGACAAACCTCACACCAAGATATTTCAATGCAAAAAAAAAAAAAAAATCATCAACAAACATCATCACAGTTAAGTTCTAAACAACTTTATGGGTATGTATGTATGTAATTATTTGGCAAAGACACACTTTCGAAAAAAAAATGAACATAATACATGTACTATAAATAGCATCCTGACAAAGAGACTTAGCAATAGAAACTTTTCGTATTAAAAACCTGGAACTGCTATTAAAACTGTCCCCTTGAAGGAAAAACACACAATTTATACCTCTAAATTTCAAATATCTACTCTCAAAATTATGGCAAATGTTATCATTCAATAAATAACTTTACAGGTGTGCCTAAAGTGTGTCCACATTCAGCATGACAGATAACCATTCCTGATCATAAAGAAAAAAACAACACAACTCTGAAAACAAAACACTGAAATGCTTCAATTTTACACCACACCATCGGCCAGGTGAAATGAAAAAAAAAAATCACATTCATACATACATTCATATATATATTTATAAATTACAAACAGATATAATGAGATAATTTTTTAACAACACTAGAAAAATAAATAGCTAATCATTTTTAAAACAGAATGGGGAAAAAAATTTTTTTTTTTTTATCAACTGTTTATAATTCATTTGTACACATCTCACATATATACAGCAGGACTAAATTTAGGTAGGGATTTTGTTTTTTTCTTTTTTTAAAGTTTCACAATCATAACTTAAAAGTAATTAATCCGTGCAGTTTAACTGGAATCCAGTGAAGTGGGGAAAAAAAAAAGAAACTCCCACAGAGTGCCATTCAAAGATCAACCAATTACCCTAAGTCTGCAAATAAAATTTCCTAGTGAAACGAACTGTTCATCATGCCAAGTAACTGTAAGTGTCCTTCTGTCCGTCTACTCGTGCCAAGTACTCTTTCTCTATTAAAATATCTATGCACTTCTGTGGAAAGAAAAAAAAACAAAAAAGAAGTTAAATAAGAACATTTCTTGAATGTAACTTGTCTACCTATTCAATAAACCTAAATCAAAGAGTCTTCTGCTAAACCAACCTTAATAACAGGTACCCGTGGCTTGAAACGGGATGACAGCTGATTCAGAACTTCTATCAACAACGGCTGGTGTTTTAAGGTTTTACGCATTTTCATGATTCTCACAATAGCTGCCTGTAATTTATATCATTAAGATAAAAGATGAATTAATATTTTAACGTGAAAAAAACATGAAAAATTAAACAAAATTTATATGCCAATTGAAATATTCATTACAGCAGATCTCACTATTTGGGTCCTGAGAATCCATAATAGCAGTCTAAAATAAGATTAGTAACAAGATAAAAAGGATATTCTACTGGCGAAAAAAAATTATTATTTATACATTCTCAGTCTAACAAAGCTATTGCCACATAAGGTGGCTAATCAGGTGTATTTTCAAATTAGCTTGTAATATAGATTTTCAGCAGCAATTATAAAACTGGAATATAAAACTGACACTTTCATAAAAACCAAACATTCGATTTTTGAGTTCTTTGCATACTTTGCAATTTGTTAACTTTAAAAAAAATTATGAAAAAAAAAATAATTGTATTTTAAAACTGCTTGAGCCTCAAAAAGAAAATTTCAAGTGAGACTTTCTCAGAAACAGTTAAAATAATGTACTTAGTATTTACTAACTGTTCAAACTTGGGTTAACATGATTTACAACTACATGTACATTGAGAGAATTATAGATATTTCCCATCAGAACTTCTTAGAGAATAATTTGCACATCAATATTTGGCAGATGTTTGTATATTCATCATTGGGAATTGTTTACTTTGTCATTTGATTAAGTGAAAGAAATTTATGAAAAAAAAAAAAATTCTGTAGACTATAAAAAAAAACCCAAATTATCAAAAAAAAGTATTTCAAAACTGATGATGATTGTAGCACCATTGCTAAAGTGATGATGAATTTGGCACCATTTCAAAACTGATGAATGAACATAGCAACATTTCAAAACTGATGATGATGAATTTAGCACCATTTTACAAGTATTGTAATTACATTAAACTTTGACATATAAGTAAAATGAAAAACTGTTAAATACTTTGTAATTACTACAATTTTCGTAAATCCTGTATCTACTCATATACCTATGATATAAAAGCAGCATCATTACTAAATGACAAAAAAGCAGTTAACTATTTAAGACCTGTATCGCATAATTCCCATCAGAACTTCTTAGAGAATAATTAGCTCATCAATGAATACCATACATTCAAATATTCATCATTGGGAATCAACATATGCAATTATTTTAATGTCTTACAAAGATATAAAAAGAAATAACAAAAAAAAGCAAAAAAAATCCATTAAAACTTTAGCAGTTAAACAGCAAATGTAGGCTCCAAAATTGCAAGTATTTAGAAAAGGTGTAATGATTAAAATTGGTAAAAACTTTTAGCAAAGGTTTACAAATTGGTACACTTCATGAACCACTGTGAAATCTCTTTTTTTTCCAGCAACCCACCTGTCAATAACAAACTAACTTTAATGGCATGATAAAATGTAATTATTCACTTATCTGATCTGAATCAGTTAATTTAGATATGTTTATGCAAATCAATAAAAAAAAATGGACCACAGCCCACACTTAAATGGTTTAGAAAGAAAATAATTTTAATTCTACAAGTCAACTACAGGATGACTTCAAAGTGACAGAGGGGGAAAAGGGTCTGAGACTACAACCCATCAGATGGATTCCTAAAATGAACAAACCAATTCTACTTTTATTAATAGTGATAAAAACATTACTGCAGCGTAAAAGCAGTTACACCTTGAATTCTCAAGTTTAAAAGAATGCAAGAAATAGAATCTCCCATCAGAACTTCTTAGAGAAAAATTTGCACATCAAATATATGCCACAAATTTACATATTCATCATTGGGAATTAGAAAATAAAAAAATTATTTCAATTTCTTCAAGAAAACATACCGTTCCATGACAATAATAAAGATGAGATTTCACACTAAAGTGAACCAAAAATCATTATTAATGTAGCATCCTTACAGCAATCCAAATTGATGACCAGAACTAATCTTGCCACCCTAAGATTTCCATAACCTGATGACTTTAGTAACAGAGGAAATGAGTTCTGAGACCATATCCGTTAAAGTACTTATTGAAATGGTAACATGAATAAACAAACAATACTTAATAAAATTAAATGAGATCAGGTACAAACTTGAAGTTCAAGATATAAGGACACACACACACAAACAGAATCAAAATAAACAAAAGTTAAGTTATGGACCGCTTAGTAAAAAAAAAAATACTGCATGACAAGAGAATTTTTCAAGACAGCCATTATCTCTAAATTCCATACAGAACTCTGTATAGAAAAATGTGCACATCAAAATATGACAAACATTTATGATTCATTGCACATGATAAGTATACCAAATCTCAAAAGAAAGAATAATTATCCTTATAACAACCATACTCCAGAAATAGTTAAAATAAATTCAGGGTCAAGAGTAGAAGCAGGCTTAATTAGATTTTGATAGAAGCCATGTCATTATTTCCACACAAAGTGGTCACTGCATGGATGAAACACTACTAACTGATGTGATATTAAACCTATTCACACCGCAACAGCTTTCTACAATAAAAATCCTTCCTACATATGTATCACAGACAAGGCCAAGAAAGCACCAAGTCTACGATAAACTAAGTGCCAAAGGGCCGAGGTAATTGGGAGGCTTTCACAGAAAATTTGATGAGGGAGGGGCTTCCACAGAAAATATAACTATTCCACAGACTTAATTGTCAAAGCTCAAAAGCTTTTTTTTTTTTTACAACTGCTATTTCACCTTAATTTGAATTCCCATCAGAACTTCTTAGAGATAGTCTACACATGTATTTGTGCCAAACATTTACATATTCATCATTGGGAACTGGAACCTATATAATGCATCTTAATGCCAGGTTACACAAAAAAATAATAATAATGACAACAATATATATGTATAAATAAACATTTGAAATGAAACTCAAAGAATGTGTAGAGTAACTAACAAATTTAGGAAACAAACTGACATTGATTCATTGATGTGGTATGGTGGCCTATTCAACCTCAGAAGGCTCCAAGCCAAAACAAAGGTCCTGACAGACACCACGAGAGAATTCCTATTCGCCGACGACTGCGCTCTAAACGCAGATTCAGAAACCAACATGCAACACTGCGTTAACCAACTCTCACGTGCATGCCTCAACTTTGGTCTCACCATCAGCACACAGAAAACCGAAGTGATGTACCAACCAGCCCCAGGCAAACAATACATTGACCCCAACATCCACATTAACGGCCAGAGACTGAACACGGTGGAGAAATTCACCTACCTTGGCAGCACTCTCTCTCGTTGTGTTGTAATGGACGACGAAGTTATCGCACGAATCGCCAAAGCCAGTGCAGCCTTTGGTAGACTTCACTCCAACGTCTGGAACAGAAGAGGTATCAGCCTACCCACCAAGTTGAAGGTGTATCATGCCATCGTCCTCCCAACACTACTGTACGCAAGCGAAACCTGGACAGTCTACCAGCGCCATGCCAAGAAACTCAACCACTTTCACACAACCTGCCTCAGGCGCATAATGAGGATCAGGTGGCAAGACAAGGTTCCCGACACTGAAGTCCTTGCCAGAGCCAACACGTCCAGCATCTACACCATACTAATGCGCTCTCAGCTTCGCTGGGCAGGCCACCTCGCTCGCATGCCAGACCACCGACTGCCTCGAAAGATCTTCTACAGAGAACTGCAGCAAGGAAAGCGCTCTCGCGGAGGCCAGAAAAAGCGCTACAAAGACACGCTGAAGTCCTCTTTGAAGGCTTTCAACATGGATCCTGATTGCTGGGAGGAAGATGCCCAGGACAAGAGCTTTGTGGCGTCACTCTGTTCACATAGGCGCTGGGTTATGTGAGGCAAATAGAACTGTTGCTGCTGAAACGCGACGCCTGGTTCGCAAAGCTCGCGCTGCCGACCACCATCTGACAGCCACCATTCCCTGTCCCCACTGTCATAGACATTTCCACGCAAGGATTGGACTAGTCAGCCATCTGCGAACACACCGACACCCACCAACCAACACTCCAACCTCTGATGACTAGATGCTCTTCATCGAATACGATGGACGAACACTAACTAACTATGGTGTTTTTTATGTAAGTTATATAGAGACACTAGCACCATTAATTCCCAATTTCATAAGTCCTCAACCAGTGACACGTGTTGACCAGTTATCCATCACCGCAACGGTCAGGCTTAATATTAAAAAAAGGGGGTTACATGGGTGACCAATGAATGGGTTACATCCGGTCACTTCTTCAATAGGATTTTTTTTTTCGTGACAGGGATTATCCATAGATTCCCATCAGAACTTCTTAGAGAAAATATGCACATCAACATATGCCACATATATTTACATATTCATCATAGGTAATCGAAACCTGAACATTTATTTAAAACATGGTCACAAGGGGAAAAAGGATTGAAAAAAATGCAACAATTAAACCAAAGCAGAAATCTTTTTGAAAGATGTCAAAAGAATCTGGAGTAATTAAGCAACTTCCGGGACTAAATTGCCGCTTTTTTTTTTTTTTAAAAAAAGCTGTCGTGGTTTAGAACTATGCCACACCATATTGATCTCACTTATAAATGTATATTCATAACAAAATAATACACAAGGCATATACTTTATGAGGTAAACTTGAAAAGCATAGAATATTTCTTGTAAGTTCATAGTTATAGAAATTTATTTATGTCTTTACAAATCCCATTTTATTAATCAATCTAAGCAAGCCTTGGCAAGCTTACATTTAAAAACGAAACATTGTTATAAACATGCAATATGTTACAGAATTAATAATTAAGATAATATTTTTTTAAAAATTAAAACTACACATATCTGCAGAGGTTTGGGGATAACTTTTAACAGGGATAAAAAAAATATAGGGTTCTTGCATGGACTACTCCAAAAGTATTTTTTAAAATTACTATTATCTTGATTCCCATCAGAACTTCTTAGAGAAAAATCTGCACATCAATGTATGCTAATTATTTTTATGGTCATCAATGGGAATTAAAAAACCCGAATGTTTTTTTAAAGTATGAATCCACAGATGTTGATAAAATGCACACAAAAAAAATCTAGAGAGTAATTTAAATTTTGGGTCCAGACTGCCATTGTTTTAAAGAGAGAGATATTAACACTAACTCTTGCTTTTCCTGACAGCAAATATCTCTCATTTCGTATCAAAATTTCTTAGATAATTACTTGCACATCAATATATTTGAGCATTTATATATATATATATATATATATAAAAACATGAATCATTGCAGGAAAATCATAAACATCTTAAAAGAAAAACTGGGTGTCATTTTCAACACAGCAATTAGAATACTTCAAATAAAAACAAAGTTGGTGTCTCTGCATTTGAAACCAGAAAAATTCCAGGTCCTGAATGTTTATTGTAAGATCACCAGATTTTGGAGATGGTTTTTAGAGGAGCATTTTTTTATATTTCCCAACACTGAAAGGATGAGATCAACTCAGTATGCTGCTATAGTTTCAAGTAATAGTTATTGCAATAGTTTTTTAAAGCACTTTTCCTATATATGATGATGTTGTCTAAGTCTTTAAAATGGTAGAAGTTAGTGGTGTTGCAGCTGTTCAAAACTGACCCGTGGTGGAAGCTTAGGAGAGTTGAGCAGGCGCTAATTGCTCAGTTCCGTACTGGGCACTGTCCTAATGGCACGTACTTTGGGAGGTTGTCGACATCCTTTGCAGACACTGCAGGGAGGTGGAGGAAACCGTAGATCATTTGCTTTTCTAGTGTCCCGGACTGGCGGACCACAGGGTGGACCAGTCCGGAAGCTTTTTGGCCATCGGGCTCTATGGCAGTCTCCAGATGTTGAGAGACACAGCAAGTCTGATCTCACGGGCTCTAAGAGACTAAGTCTCAGCCCACAGATTACTGAGAGAGTTCAAAGAGAGAGAGAGAGAGTGGTGTTGCAGTTTACTAAATGTAGTTAAGCACACCATTAAGGCCATACCAATAAATAAAAACGCAATTTTATAATAAAGGCAAAAAGCTAAGGACAGTAGGGTGAGTGTAGCAGAAGACAAATTAAAGATTGACAATGTTCGTTCTGAAACAAGTCACTTTTATGGGTTGTAACCCCCTCCACAAATCGTTGCAGATAGTTTTCTAATTGACAGTATAGCATGACAGCTTTTAATCTTTAAATTCCCATCAGAACTCAGTAAACACTTATTTGCACAGCAAAAATATGCAACATAATTACATAATCATCACTGGGAATTCACTCATAGCAAGACAAAGATATATATTTCTTTAAAGAAAACTCACATATTCACTAAAATTAAGGAGTTTGTTGAATAACAGTAGGAGGAAGAACTTTAAGTGAAAGATTTATTCATAAATAGAAAACATGACTCAATAAAATAAATAAAAGAACAGGTAACAAGGGTTATATAGAATTTAACCAATCACAGGCGCATGCTACCTGTCTGATAAAAACATACACTTAAGGCAGCAAGTAGTGTTTCTCACAAGATAAATAGTCCTCACTCACAGCTCTTGCATGATTAAAGAAATTTCCATGAAAGCTATTACCAGTACTTATTTATTTCTATCAGGCAGCTCCCCCCCCCCCCATTCCAACTTAATTTGCACATTAAAAAAATGCCACACATTTACATATTTGTCATCAGGTATTAGTACATTATCAGTGCTTTTATACTGATGACACAAAACAAAACATATTTTAATAACAAAAATAGAAGGGTTCAGTGATAATGGGGCTATGGCCAACTAAAAATGAAGGATTTTTTTTTTTCAAAGAAGCAATGCCTGAATTTTCAGACTAAAGGAATAGGACGGGTTTAAGAGTACAGAAAAGTCAAATATTGGGCCCTTAATGTTGACGCTTCAAAAAAAAAAAAAAAAAGTTGTATGATATAAGAAATTCCCATCAGAACCTCCACGTGGTTTATATTTGCACATCAAAATATGCCACATATTAATATACATCATAGGGAATTAGACATTAAAAGTTCTATATCTAACACAGAATGATCAGTTTGAAATTGTTTGCTAACCTGTTAAACACTGGGTAACTCCCCTCCCAACACAGAGACTATTTTACAAAAAAATGATGATACACTTGTTATGTTTCACATTTTAAGCAATTTAAAATATTTTCACAAATTTCATGCAAAAAAAAAAAAGTATCAACTGCTTTTGATCCCTCAAACCAATAACTTCATTACAACTTAAATTTTATCATAAAAAAATTGCACTTATATTTTATTGATTCTCCTTAAAAAGCTTTTCTATGATACAACATGACCAAAGAAAATTTGTATCCACATTTTTTAACTATTTCCTATTGAATAGCAAATACCTAAAATATAAAAGAATCTTCATTTTTTCACATTTCTACATTTTGAAAAAAGATACATCAATAATATGAATGTACCAGTTAAAAACATTATTTAAACTTTTCATAAAAAAACAAGTTTACTTGAAAAAAACAAAACAGTTTTAGTGTAATTCCATCTCAGAACTTCTTAGAGGATATTTCAAATTTATCAACAACTTAGTTCTGAATGTAAAATTCATCATTGGGGAATTACATCTCAACCAACTTGAGTTAAAAATACACGCTCCATACCTGTATTAAGAGCTTACGATCCTCTTCTATGTTTTTATGAGTAGACTCTTGCTCAGCTTTAACTTCTGTTTTCATTGGCACATTGATGTTGACTCTGAGTTTTTTGCTGTAATGTACAAAGTTATGTTTAATCATGTTCTAGAATATGGTTAATAATTTATTGAAAATGAATGCTAGAATTTCTATTTACTTAAAACATATCGATACATGGTAATGGATGTATCTAAATCATTAAAAACAGAATTTTATTTTTACTAATTACATGATATGACCAGCAAAAAATAAAATATCTAGATGAAAGTAAAGTAAAAAAAATTTCCACTTAAAGCCTTTACAGACCAGCAGGGGTCAGGAGAAAGAGTTTGTGTTTCTGTAGCGATTCTATGGTATTGTGTGTCCAGTACAATGCTTCAAAATTTGTCTTTCCCTGACTAAAGTCAGGTACTGGTAAATAAGCTGGTTGTACTTAGAGATATTGATCAGACCCAAGAAAAAATCTGGCACTCAACAAGGCTCCAAACTAAGAGACTTTCTGGTTGGCTTCTACACCGACCTTCACTTAGAAAGAAAAAAAAATCTAAAAAAAAAAATAAAAATCACTCTTACTTTTTGTAACCTAAAAAGAGGGAAAGTTGTGTCTCAGGTTTAATATCAGCGTCATTAGTGTTATCATCTGCAACAAGTAACTTGGACTTGAGAAGTATCTGAAGAACTTGAAGCAATATATCCTGAAGAATGGGAAAAATAATAATATTTTAAATGGCTAAGAAAAATATTTTACCTCATGCAATTAAGAGAAAAATCTTCATAATTTGACTACTGTATTTAAGCGCAAAATCAAAAACAGTATTTAGATAAATGATTTTATGACTCAGAATCAACATCATAAACCAAGGCTAATAGAAAGGAGTTAAAATTTTTTTTTGCATTAAAAAGAATTTAGTAAAAGATTGTCATGAAAGAGATCAAAGTCCGGGTGAGAAAAAAAAAAAATAAAATGCTAACAAGAAACATTTAATCAAAGCAATATCAGAAATCAACCAACATTTTCCCCCAATAAATTTCTTCAAGAACCATAAAAAAAAAAATCTGACTATTGGCACTACTGTACTCTAGTTCTTCATAAGATGCAGAAAGAGAAAGATGCAGCGCAGCACCAACTAAAATAGGTCTTTAACATAGTTTTATTACTGATGGACACTAATTCCAACATTTTAAAAATGCGAGTTAAATGTTTTAAGGAAGGCATTCTAGTTTTGATTAAAAATTATGGTAAGCTTTCACTGGTTCAAAATAAGGGGACCTCACAAATTCCATTCTATTTTGCTGCTTTGACATTCATATATATTGATAGAAAGGATTTTCTAGTTGAATTAATATTAGATGTTTTGATGATGCAAACACAAGACTTTTACATTTATCCGCTTGATTTGTGAAGTACCAGGTTCAGATTCATTTCAGTAATCCCAGTCAAAAAATTAAGTTTATATAAAAATAATTCCGAATTGTTTATCAATTGACCATATGCTTACCATTTTAATGAGAGTAGATTCTTGTAACTGTTGAACTGAGTAAGTGTCAGTAGAATTGTACAGTAGTAACACAGCCATTTGAAATGTTGAAGCCTATAAAAAACAGAATTAAAAAAGAAAACTGCAGCACTGTCAAAATGTCAAGATAGTGCAAAAAAAAACTTTACAATGGATTCATCTCAAGGGAACAAACCTGCAGCGTGTATCTGTTCTTGAAACAGTTGGTTACCACCTCACCTTTTGACATCTGATAAAGCCAGTTTAACTTACGGCCACTGTGCCGACTGCCATAGAATGCAGTGAACCTTTGATAGCTTCTTTCCAACTGTAGATAAAAATAAAAAAAAACAACCCGTTATTACTGACAGGTGAAACGTTCTATTTATTAAATTATGTTAAAAAAAAAATTAAATTACAAGAAAAGAAATTATGGCTAAAACTAATAAGAACGTTTTGAAGGCTAAATAGTGAATGAATTTTAAATAACTCACTTCAACTGGTAGAGTGAAAGTACATGACTGCTGAAATGGCCAGGATCCTGAACTAAGCACCTGAATACTAAAATCAACTGGAATCAAAGAAAAAAAAAGTGTAGTTAAGGTCACAGTTCCTCAAATGCCAGAACTAACCCCCCATATCAGGTTCTCACCATCCCCCACCCCCTTAAAAAGGGTCAACACGACTTGTGGTCAGCAGAACCAGATAAAAGTGACCACGTGCTCAGCTGGGCGAAGGTGTGACCTCTCACCTTCGGCCACTGACAGAAAACAAAGCCCTACTGGACTAAGGAAAAACCTCTCAGTTGGGTTTTGATGTCCAAATGTCCACTTCTACACCCCCCCCCCAATCAAACTGACAAGCTAGTTTTTAACACAGGTAGTTTTTAATAAAATTCATTGCATTTATGTTACATCTAAACAAGTGTTTAAGTTATCTATTTATACGGCTGTATTGTGTGTGATAAGAAGCCTGTAACATATATGCTTAAATCAATGCTTAATTATATATTTTACAACATTAGTCTCCAAATTATAACAGCTTTTCTGCTGATCTGTCACTCAAGTTTTTTTAGGTGTGCGAGTTGAGTACAGATGGGTTTTTGTAATGTCTAGAATGTATTTCTTTGTTGAAAGAATTTTAATGAAGAAAAATATAGCTTACTGTCCACAGGTTCTTTTGAGGTTTCAAGATGCTTGCGAAAATTTTCATTCAGATCTTTACTAACACCAATATCTTGAAACATTCTCTGAAGTTTCGATGTATATTCAAATCCACAGGCTTGCTGTTAACGAAATTGGAATTTTCAGTTTGATTTTCTTTCATTGACACATCAAGAAAAAATAAATTAAATTCATGTTAAAATGTTCTAATCCAGTTTATTCTTTTGTACTATTGAATCTTCGTTCAATTGAACATGGCTCATATATAAAACGAATTTTTCATTAAATTGAATCTAATGGAATCATCTAAGAAAAACAGGGACAAGACACTCAGGAATATCAAGAGCTGCTTCCACTGGACTAGGACATAATTAAATTCTATTAGTAGTCCCTGTTTTACTATTGAGTCCACTCACTGTCATGCAACAAGAAAAAAAAAAACATTCAGAGTAAATCTGGTTGACTAACCTTGAGTTTAGAAATCATACTTGCTTCAGCATCATCTGAGGCTGACATGTGACCCACCAATCTCTTAGCTAACATCTTGCTGTAGAACTTTTGGAAAACATCTTTGTCTTCAATGTACTTGAAAACTACCATCTACAATAACAAAAAAATATAGATGACACTTATCTGTCATCAATATTTCCAATAACACTATCTACAATACCACTATATCCGATTACACTCCAATAACACTCTATATCTGTTAACAATATATCCAATAACACTAAATCTGATTACATATCTCACATAACACTATACCCAAAAACAATATCTCCAATAACACAGTCTCCGATATCACTTTTTCTGATATTACCATCTACCAACTGAATGTACAGACACAATATACCTACACAATTATATTTGAAAAGAAAAAAAAAAAAAACTATTGAATATCTACCTTAATTTGGTCTTTATAGTGGTTAGGATTTTTTTACATTATTGGATAGCTAACCATATGCCTGCCTAACCTTCCTCCGTACTCTTCTATGGGTTTCACAACAAGCTGCCAAAGAAGGGTTACACATCCACACAGATAAGACTGAAGTCATGTCCCCACTTAGAAAAAGTCAGACACAGATAACTCGTGGCGATGGGCATCTACGTTCCTTATATGCCCATCACCACTGGTATCTTAGGGAAGTAGACCATTTTATCTACCTAGGTAGCATTGTCTTCGCAACTGTCAGATCAGATGGAAATGCCAAATAAATAATGCAAGACACTCTCTCTCACATTATATAGCACAGAAACATGGAGAGTTCCCAACTTGCTAACCTACAGGCTCCAGGCGTTTGTAAATGGTTGCCTCTCAAAGGCCTTCTTAAGATAAGGCAGAGTTAAGAATGAGGAATCAGTGGGAAAAGGCACTGGGCCTATAGATATCAAGGACAAAATAGCGAGATGGATTGTCCATTCACTCAGGATGCCACCAGAAGATATTACAAGAATGGCCTTGAAGTAGAAACCCTCCGCCCCCCCCCCCACGGATGGAGAAAAATTGGTTTCCCAAAGACAAAGACAACTTGGAGCAGGTCTTGCAAACAAGAAATGAAGCTATGCAACCTGATGTTGGGCTAACTAAAAAAAAAAGCCTTTTAAAACTAAGTGCCCTGGAGAGCTATTGAAGAGGTCATTTCCTACACAAGGAGTTTAAGGAATTTCATAAATGTCAGGCTGTTAAGGGCAGGAGCGCCAGATTGATTAAGTCCCTTGGTGTCAAATTATCGATTGTTTTTTTATTATTTATTATTGAATTATTACCATCTCTGAATCGAATTATATGAGTTTTATAGTTTGCAGTGATTTATTTCTTCAATAAAAATGCATTTGAAAATCACATGTATCTTGACTTTGTCTAAAATTTTGCTGAAAAGCCTAAGTTTACTGCATAGTAACCTAAAAATGGCGGCCGGCAAGCCTAAAGTATTTTATATCATTGTAAAGGTTCTCCTTTTTCCCATTCGTACATTCTAAAATAAGCCCACCAATAGAAATACACCAAGTAAGGTAATTCAAATAAACAGGTCATGTATTACTACGCTTTAATCTAAATTTAGAAAGGTGTTTTCCGAACTTTACTATTGGCTCTACGAAAATAAAGAAATCGGTGATTGGTTTCTTCTTTACGAAAGTTTACGAAACTTTGACTTCCGTCTTCTGTCTATGTAACAGTTTTTATTGTTTACATGTATTACTTGTGACAGAGTGATTTTCTATGACTATTTCATAAATTGTATTGTAAATATTTCTTAAATTTATTTGGATATTTTTAGTTTAGCTTAGTTATTATTATTCTTAACATGGGCCGTGTTGGTAAAAGGAAGAGAAAATCAAATATTAATAAAGCCAGAGACGCACGTTGGGCTGGACCAAGTGTTGAGTCTAGCACAAATACTTCATTCATTGTGTCTCACGACGATCAAAATGCTCTTATCAATTCTGGAGATGCCCCAACTTGTACATTTGCTAAAAAGCTCAAATTAAGTGAGCCTTTTTTTTTGCCAAAGGAGGACACACAATCGGAGCGGATAATAATTGACTTAGACATACTCCAGAAGTTCGTAAATAATTATCAGTGCCCCACTTGTGGAGAAAGTAAAATTGTTCTAAATGTAAATAAAGGAAAAAGCAAGGGATTCGCAAAATTTATTTAAGCTTCTTGTAGTAAGTGCGTTGAAATCAATTCTTTTTACACTTCACATGTTGATGACCAGTCCCAGAGTAATAACAAACCATTTAAAATAAATAATGACTTTGTGGCTGCGTCTATGTCATTGGATATGGGACTTTACAAATTGAATAGATTTTGTGAAGCTATTAATTTTCCTGGCATTCACCAAAAGTCTTACCATAAAATAGCAAGTAGGCTGCAGGGAAAGATGAAGATGTCACCAGTGTCTATTTTTCAAAAAGCTGCTGAAATTGTGCGATCCCATTACAAGAAAGATCAAGATGGCACGACGCCTCTTAAAATTAAAGTTTCATTTGATGGCTCATGGTTGACTCGTGGTCACACAACACTGATTGGATTAGGGAGTGTGATTGAAGTGCACACAGGCATGGTTCTAGACCTTCATGTTGTGAGCTTACATTGTAGTAAGTGTGCAAAGCACAAAGAATCAATGAAAAGTGATCCAGCTACTTTTAAAGAATGGCTTATTCACCACAGACAGAAAGGATGTAGTATTAACTATAATGGTAAGTTTAAATATTTATTTCTGTCATTTAAAAAAATATATATTCTTTATTATGTTATATAAAAACTTTCTAATGAGAATAATTATCATATTTACAGGTACATCTGGAATGATGGAGGCTGAAGCTGCCACAGTTTTATGGTCAAGATCTATGGAGCTTCACAACTTCCAGTATACAAAGATGGTAGGTGATGGAGACTCTAAGGCATTTGATAAAATTACAGCTGCTGAGCCTTATGGTAAAAATGTTAGCATTGAGAAGGAAGAGTGTATCTATCATGTTTCAAAGAGATTAGGGACAGCACTTCGTAACCTTGTCCAAGATTGTTCAAAAAAAGGTGAATTTCTGAATAATTTTATAGTTTGTATTTGAAACATCTTCTGTAACATACCTAGATAGTTTTCTTATGCTAAATACAGACATAACCTGGGTAAAAATTAATAAAAACATTTTTTTTTATTTACTTTTGTTTAGGAATTACACTCGGTGGGAAGAAAAGAGGCAGTCTAACAGCAGATAAGATCAGAAAGCTGTCTATCTACTATAGCAGGGCCATAAGAGGAAACAAGACAGCGGAAGAAATGAAGAAAGCTATTAAAGCATCACTACACCACAATTATTCCACTGATGATTATCCTCAGCATCAGTTTTGCCCTCCAGGAAAAGATTCGTGGTGTTTTTATAAGAGGGATGTTTCAGAGCATAGGTACCCAGGTGATCATGCCAAAAGAATTCATAATTACTTAGATTATGAAAGACTTCATAAATATGTTGATCCCATTTATGAAAGGTTGTCTGACATAAAATTGCTTAAGCGGTGTGAGCTCCGAACAACCCAAAACAATAATGAAAGCCTGCACAACATGATATGGTCCCGTTGCAGCAAATCTAAATTTCATTGCAAGGAAAAAGTGGAGTTTTCTGCCATTTCAGCTATAGCAGAATATAATTTTGGTCCTCTGTACTCCATGGAGTTAACAAGATCAAGTGGAAAGCAATCCAGAAAACTCTGCGTAGCTCGTCAACAAAAACGCTTGAAGCAGAGTGAAAGCGCAATGTCTGGATGTCAGAAAGAGAGGCAGAAAAAGAGGAAAATGGCTAAAGAAAAGGCAGACAAGGAGCATGTGGAAGTACATGGCACTACTGGCTATGGAGCAGGGGATTTTTAGCTCAAACGGATAAGTGTTTCATTTTCAATCACTATTTTTTTTACGTTTTTTTTATTTTTCTCTAAATTTTATTTTTCTTTCCTTTAGTCTCAATTTCTTCGACATTTTTGAATGGATTTTCTTGAAATTTGGCACACATGTTCTAAATACATGTATAGTCAAATCGTATTGATGAAATTTTAAAATAGGCTATACTTTTTTTTATGGTAAATTTATCATATTTTGACCGATACCAAATACACCATAGGAAAAAATTAATTACAAAAATAACCGTTAAAGATATCAAAAAATCATCAATAAAATTTGTTACCCATACATCTATTATGGTATCTGCTCAATTTCATATAGATAGCTTTGTATTTTAAGAGAAATAGCGTTTTATAAAATATACTCAAAAACAATATGGCCACCGTTTCCATGGCAACCACTCATTGCAATAATTTTTTTTTACTATATTTTAACTTACTATCTCCAGTACTATATATGTGTTAAATATTATACTAATATCTGCAAAAATAAGGAATTTTTTTCGATCTGGCCTTCCTGCCCTTAAATGACTGTACATAAAGCTAATTGATATCTCACCACTTGATTCAAAGTGTCCTCCAACTCAGCCTCTTCTGGATTTTTAGAACTGGAAAAAAAAGATGTAATACTGTCAATTTGATTACTTGAATAGACAAAAGGCAAGAAATGTTCATAAGCAATCTAAATAAATTCTGTGATTGTGGCTTTCAGCTTAAAATAATATTTCTTAAGTTATATATATGATGCATGAGATATGTCAGGTGAAATTTTTCAAGGCTAATTTGTAACCAAAATACTTTACTTCAAAAATTATCTAGTTAAGTATCTGAATCCCTTAACTAGTGCAGTATAAGAAATACATATACAAAAAAAGAATAGCAAAACAAAAAAAATTTTATATTAGTATTAAACCAAGAAATATTAAGTACATATGTTGCGTCAATATAAATATTTTACTTCAGGCATGTCAAGCTGGCTATGCAACAACAAGTGAGGTCCAACAAATTATCCATAAACCAGACAAGAACCTCCAAGCCGAAATCAGGAAGAGGCCTCAATCGTGGACCGCATGACGCTGGTTGGGGACAGACATGGGGAGAATTGAAAAAGGCCTCCCATAATAAGAATGTGCTGGAGAGTGGTTGCAGAGGCCCTTTGCTCCGCAAGGAGTGCAAGGCATTAAGTCAAGTCAGACAAAAATTTTTTTAAATATTTTAGTATTTTTGTGTGATTTCTTACATTTAGTTCAGATTCTAAAAGCACATTTAAGATTCTATCTTAAAAACAGTGGTTCATAGGTTTTAAAGCATATAAAAAATGATAAGTATTGATGTTTTGATTCAGAAATCAATATAAAAATGAAACTTTACTTAAGTACTTATAATTTAAAAAATTATTGAAAACTTATTTTTTTTTTTACATCTTGGTTAAATTTTATAACTTAAATTCGAATTTAGGATTTTGTCTGCTGAGGGTTTAATCTGGAAACCGATAATACAATAACAGATTTAATTTTTCAAAAATTATATTATATTTCAACTATTTAATCTTAGTAAAAGATAATTCATGTCACATTTGACAAACACTTTAAAATCAGTGACCTGACATAATCATCTTTGGCTTAGAATTTTATGTACAAGACAATCGAGATAATCACCACAGGTGTTGGACGCACACCCAATAGCGACAGGATGTAATGCCCCAGATGTGTCAATTTTTGTGGAAGAGGAGCCACCAGGTATCAAGATTATAAAGGGCCTAAGATTTGAAAGCAGTGTCTTTTGAGTGTTTTTTTGTTAAGGGCAGTGCAATATTCCTTCTAATAGGGTTCATAAAACAAATCAGCTCTGGTTGCTGTTGCATAAAATTCCAAGTTGTTGTATTTTTTTTCAGGTTGATTTTTTGTAGCATTCATGAACATAACTAACCACAAATATTTTTTTAGAAATCTAAATACTTTTTATAGAGGACTTCAATTAAGTGTCAATGTGGCTCTTATGGCAGGGCATTATAACCCAAGCAGGTTTGTTGACATCCCTTTTCCACTGCACAAGTAAACTAAATCAGTGAATTCTGACGCCATGGTCATAACTAATTATGTACAGATATATTTATGTTACTTACAAATTTATGTGGGTAGATAACTAGTTCTCACAAACTATCTTCATTTCTAACCTTTTTTTTAATAGCAAATCACAGTATCTTGCTAAAAGTTCAGGAGATTTACTAGAATTGCTTGCTTGTTTTGTTACATAATTAGAATTGATAAACTGCCCCCATGCCTGAAGAGAAAATAAATGAAAGATTAGCATGATTAAATACAAATATATTTTTATTAATTAACCCATTCATTCTGAGGAGCTGACTTTTGACAACAAAACTCTGGGAGTGAATTTTTAACATTTCTAAATGTACAATGCATAAAAGTGAAGAAGAGGAGCCTCAAAACCTCCCAATAGCAGATTTGAGAAAGCGATATATTTCTGTTGGATGCGTTATATTTCTGTTGGATGCGATATATTTCTGTTGGATGCGATATATTTCTGTTGGATGCGTGCCTGTGTAAGACTGATACTTTCATGGATTACAATTAATATGTTGACGTTCTGTATTAGGTGAGAAGCTATATTTTTAAATTAGAAAGATTGTCCACTATGATGTTTGGTTTTATGAGTATAGTTTGGATCACTAATATTTTTAACTGGCTACAACATTATTTAGATCACATACGATGACAATTTTTACTAAAATTAAGGTGATCAAATTCAAATGTATTATTAAATTTCGATTTAAGATTTCAAACATGAAAATATTTAAACAAATGCTACTGAAATATTCATGCATTTATTAATAATAATTGGTAACATTTTCTTAGCACTAAGTAAATTTAAATTTGCACAAATAATTTTAAGATCTCTATATATTCATATTCAGTCAACAAATAAGATATATGCATCACTGGACAGATTATTTTCCAGCTAGTAGAAATGTAGATCATACTATTTATGATTGCAGTTGATAAATAATTTTATAATAAAAAAGCTGCCTTCCCACAGATAGAAAGATTATTCATTTCTTTTTAATATAATTATACTTTTAAGGCAGTATCTCAATCACTTGAAAAGTTATGGAGTTTTTGTGCCCAACAACTATTTCTTCAACCAAACCTTTGCTCAAGCCTGTAAACCCTCAGTAATTGCTGGGTATGTCTAGTTTTTCCACTGAGTAAACAATTATGGCACGGTTTTAATGAATAACAACTTGTAAATTAAAAAAAAATGTAAATTAATTCATAAAAAAAAATTCAAAATTAAACATAAAAATGTTTATTATATTCTATATGTACAACCACACCAACCTTATCAAGGGCAGCTACAAAACCAGCATCATTAGAAAAAGCTGTCATAACCAAAGCATGATATTTCTTGTGAACATTTAATATAGTCTGTACATAGATTTTAGGATCCTGTGGGAAGAATAAAGGGAAAACAACAACTGATTATACAAATAATGAATCTACATATTGTACTGGTAAAGTCATAATTATTTCAGGACTTAGAATCAAGGAAAAAATTTTATTTATTTACTTTTTTTTTTTTTAAATAAAATCCAAATACTCGGCAATGACATTTTACTATATA
>JAGDYQ010000055.1:1722949-1785346 GCA_021962125.1 Bulinus truncatus
ATATAAATAACATTTATTTAGTTATGGCTATTAGGTCGAAAACTGTTGTACATTTAATTGGTGAACCATCTGAAGATTAAAAAGTTGGAAGTACTCATTGTCAAGTACCGAGAAGTTGAAAGGAATGTTAAGAGAAAAGATCCATTGTGCAAACGAATCTGAATTTGTTAGCTTCACATCATCCATCTTTGAAATTGTACACATCAATGCTCACACTATGATCACAATTGAAGAAGACAGGCTTTTGTTGCATAACCAGCGAACTGAACGCAAAATAGTAATGAGAACTGAAGACAAAAGAGTCTGCTTACTGAAAGAATCACTAACGTTTACATTACGTTTTCTGTTCCCTCATTTTATTAAATATCTACTTAAAATACCAATTTATTTAGTATTCACTTAATATTTAATGTAAAAAATAATGTTGGGGGGCTCCCCTCAAGCTTGGGCCCGGCGGGATTTTCAATTTTAAACCCCCTCACCCCACTCTAAGTACGCCTCTGTGTTCAGCTTTGATACATATTTTCAAAATATTTTTTTTTGTTTTTTAGTTATGAAATAATTAAAAATCTAATTAGTAGTTGCTTCTTTTTCTTACAACATCCTAAAAGAAAAATTATTTCAATAAATAAATTGAAAGATATATCTAATTAGTTACTTTTCATTAAAACAGTTAAAAGGATACATTGTAAAAAAAATAAAACAATATAAAAATATGTCCCTGAGAGGAATCGAACCTGGACAGTCAGCATAAAAAAAATAAACCCCCAAGCTGCTTATCGATTCAGCCACCACGTCACACGATTTTAGTGATAATTTCAACGTATTATCAAAACAAAAAATTACTCGATTATATTGACTTTGCTATTTACGAACGCGCTCGCTAGTCTTATTGTTTACGTTTGACGATGTTAAAATGCTATCTGTTGTAATAAAAAGTAAAATAATTTGAATGATATTATATATTATTATTACTATTTAATATTTGGGACTTTTACATTTCATAATAAAAACCACAGAAACTATTTAAAACTGTAGTTCTTTTTCAAAAAGAAAAATCGAATCGAGACGCGGGCAAGACGCCATTTTGAATTTTTGTTTTTGCTGGTCACGTGATTACTCTATCAAAAACTATTGGTGGAACAGATACACACTTGCCTTTTATTATATAGGATTATATAGGATATTTTAGCCACATTAGTGACGTTTGAACGGATACACTGGTGATAAAAATAGTATTACTTGCCGTGCCACGTTCAAACCAAAAGTAATGTTTGATATTGTGTAAATGAAGAATGTGTTTGACATTTACATTCCAGCACGTTGTTTACATTTAGTACATAGGTCTTTCACATAATTCAGCTTATAAAAACAACCTGTCAGAGAAAGGGAGATAGATGAAGAGATAGATAACGGAGAGGCAAGATAGAAATCTTTATTAGATTTTTTTTTTTAAAGTTAAAATTTACGTTTTAATATATAAGTCGACTAGATTTACTCCACGGTGTACTCGTTACTAGACAGAGACAAGTGCAGGTAGATACCAGCAATAAGGTTATCTTTCTCGAGTCATACCTCAGCCCCTCCCCCCCCCCCACCGTCGCCCAACATAAGTACAAGACAGGTAACATAAAAATCAAGAATGATAACATAAGAAACAAGGTATATAACATATGAATAAGACATAGTAATATGAATCAAGACGTATTATAACATACTGTCAACATACATATCAAGATAGATAACATAACTATCAACACAAATAGCGTAAGACTCAAGACACATTACAACAAGACATTAAAATATAAGTATCAAGACACATAACTTAAGTATCAAGACAGATAAGTATTGATAATAGAATCATAGGTATAAACAGAGATAAGACAGATGCCAACTTACAGTCTATGTGAGTCTGTAAAAACTAATAAACATTTTCACACCTGTCTTTCTGTCTTCTTTTTACTCCCTCGCTACCCCAAACAATAAATTCTCTATCTCTATCCCTACCACAATAGCTCAACTCTTTCTACCTCCCTCGCTACCCCAATCAAACATCTCTCTCTCTCCTTCCCTCATTACCACAATTTCTCAACTTTCGCTCTCCCTCCCTCGCATCCACAATCATTCAACTCTCTCTCTCTCTCTCTCTCTCTCTCTCTCTCTCTCTCTCTCTCTACTTCCCTCGCTACAACAATTACTCAATTCTTTCTCTTTAACTCCCTCGCTACCAAAATTACCCAACTTTCTATCTCCCTCTCTCGCTACCACAATCACACATCTCTCTCTCTACGTCCCTCGCTACTTCAATCACTCAACTATCTCTCTACTTCTCTCTCTCTACTTTATTTACATATGAGTTGCTTTTATTGGTCATGCACTTTATCTCTACCAATAGATTGTTCTGAGTTACAGCGAAAGAAATATATTCAATAGAAAGAAATATATTTAATACAAAGAAATATATTTACTAGAAAGAAAAATATTCCATAGAAAGAAATATATTCGTTAAAAAGAAATGTATTCAATAGAAATAAATGTATTTAATAGAAATAAATGTATTTAATAGAAAGAAATGTATTCAATAGAAAGAAATATATTCAATAGATGGAAATATATTCAATAGTAAGAAATATATTTAATAGAAAGAAATGTATTCAATAGATAGAAATATATTCAATAGATGGAAATATATTCAATAGTAAGAAATATATTTAATAGAAAGAAATGTATTCAATAGAAAGAAATGCATTAAATATAAAGAAGTATATTCAATAGAAAGAAATATAATCAAAAGAAATAAATATATTCAATATAAAGAAATATAAATAGTAAGAAATATAGTTAATAGAAAGAAATGTATTTAATAGAAAGAAATTTATCTATAATACAAATTTTACATCATATGTTCCGGTGTCTGTCATCGCGACTTCCGTCTGTTATCCAACATGACGGCATAAACAATTCATCCAAGATGGCGGCACAAACAATTCAAAGATGGCAGAAATATTTACTGTTTTCTTCTTAACATGCATGATCCGGATACCAACTGGCCAGCCGAGTAAGAATTGTCTCCTACATGGCTTTTTTTTTTTTATTAATTTTTTTTTTATAATATTTATATATTTTTTTTTTTTAATTTATTTATTTTTTTTTTTAACGCCGCCATTGCCAGCATGGTAGGGTGTAGTGTGCCTACCACACCAACATTGTTGGCGGCGCTGATGCACGTCTGCCATGCCTACAGAGCGGCGGGGTGAGTGTGCCCGCTATCATCCGCAGGGATGGCAGAAAGATGGGTTTTAATCCTTGCCCAAACCGGCCAGACCAGCAGGGTGTGTGTACTGCCGGTCGGCCAGAATGGCAAGGAAAGGGGTTTTTCCTGCCACTCGGACAGAGGGGAGGGTGTAGTGTGCCTGTACCCTCAGCCGGAAATGGCAAGCTGCGCATGTGTGCTTGAGTGGGACGGAGTGGAAGGGTGTTGTGTGCCGACCACATCCGTCACCACCGCCAGCTGTGAATACTGCGGTCTCGGATAGTCCTCATTGACCACAGTACCACCACCCTCGCAAGTAATGGGTTTTTTTTCCTGACTAGAGAACCCCTATGATCCATCCCCCGTGGATCATGGTATGTCTCTCAGACCAGGAAGGAGAGATCACAAAGCATGCCAAAATATTTTGTGATACTCTCCGAAACATTACGTCATATGGTGTCTAATAGTGTATTGATGAACAATAGCCGTTGTGTTTATACCAATGTCAAGACACGTTTGTATGTATTCATTTTAGAAATTATTATTTCTATTTCTTTTTTAAAAAATACTTCCATTTTATTGTATTTTCGTTCAAGATTTATTCAGGTTTATTTCTAAACTATTCTATAACTCATCAACCGTTAAGGGCAGGAGCGCCAGATTGATTAAGTCCCTTGGTGTCAAATTATCGATTTTTTTTATTATTTTTTATTGAATTATTACCATCTCTGAATCGAATTATATGAGTTTTATAGTTTGCAGTGATTTATTTCTTCAATAAAAATGCATTTGAAAATCACATGTATCTTGACTTTGTCTAAAATTTTGCTGAAAAGCCTAAGTTTACGCTAAGTTTACTGCATAGTAACCTAAAAATGGCGGCCGGCAAGCCTAAAGTATTTTATATCATTGTAAAGGTTATCCTTTTTCCCATTCGTACATTCTAAAATAAGCCCACCAATAGAAATACACCAAGTAAGGTAATTCAAATAAACAGGTCATGTATTACTACGCTTTAATCTAAATTTAGAAAGGTGTTTTCCGAACTTTACCATTGGCTCTACGAAAATAAAGAAATCGGTGATTGGTTTCTTCTTTACGAAAGTTTACGAAACTTTGACTTCCGTCTTCCGTCTATGTAACAGTTTTTATTGTTTACATGTGTTACTTGTGACAGAGTGATTTTCTATGACTATTTCATAAATTGTATTGTAAATATTTCTTAAATTTATTTGGATATTTTTAGTTTAGCTTAGTTATTATTATTCTTAACATGGGCCGTGTTGGTAAAAGGAAGAGAAAATCAAATATTAATAAAGCCAGAGACGCACGTTGGGCTGGACCAAGTGTTGAGTCTAGCACAAATACTTCATTCATTGTGTCTCACGACGATCAAAATGTTCTTATCAATTCTGGAGATGCCCCAACTTGTACATTTGCTAAAAAGCTCAAATTAAGTGAGCCTTTTTTTTTGCCAAAGGAGGACACACAATCGGAGCGGATAATGATTGACTTAAACATACTCCAGAAGTTCGTAAATAATTATCAGTGCCCCACTTGTGGTGAAAGTAAAATTGTTCTAAATGTAAATAAAGGAAAAAGCAAGGGATTCGCAAAATTTATTGAAGCTTCTTGTAGTAAGTGCGTTGAAATCAATTCTTTTTACACTTCACATGTTGATGACCAGTCCCAGAGTAATAACAAACCATTTAAAATAAATAATGACTTTGTGGCTGCGTCTATGTCATTGGATATGGGACCTTACAAATTGAATAGATTTTGTGAAGCTATTAATTTTCCTGGCATTCACCAAAAGTCTTACCATAAAATAGCAAGTAGGCTGCAGGGAAAGATGAAGATGTCATCAGTGTCTAATTTTCAAAAAGCTGCTGAAATTGTGCGATCCCATTACAAGAAAGATCAAGATGACACGACGCCTCTTAAAATTGAAGTTTCATTTGATGGCTCATGGTTGACTCGTGGTCACACATCACTGATTGGATTAGGGAGTGTGATTGAAGTGCACACAGGCATGGTTCTAGACCTTCATGTTGTGAGCTTACATTGTAGTAAGTGTGCAAAGCACAAAGAATCAATGAAAAGTGATCCAGCTACTTTTAAAGAATGGCTTATTCACCACAGACAGAAAGGATGTAGTATTAACTATAATGGTAAGTTTAAATATTTATTTCTGTCATTTAAGAAAATATATATTTTGTTAAATAGATTTTTATTGATTCTTTATTATGTTATATAAAAACTTTCTAATGAGAATAATTATCATATTTACAGGTACATCTGGAATGATGGAGGCTGAAGCTGCCACAGTTTTATGGTCAAGATCTATGGAGCTTCACAACTTCCAGTATACAAAGATGGTAGGTGATGGAGACTCTAAGGCATTTGATAAAATTACAGCTGCTGAGCCTTATGGTAAAAATGTTGGCATTGAGAAGGAAGAGTGTATCAATCATGCAGGTACTAAACAGTTAACCTCAATTACGAGTATACTATGAAGGTTCTAATTGTGTATTGATACAATGAAACTACCGCAACAAACAATTGAAACTGTTGTGGATTAGTTTGTGATTGTTGCAGCTCTAGGTTTGTATGTGCGAGTTTTTCCCAAGTTCACCGAGGTGTCATTTGGTGCGTTGGTTCAAGAGACGGGAGACATTTGGTCCTCATGGAGTGCATATGGCTGGTGTGTAGTTTACATGTGGGTTCATTGACCATTCTATACATATGGCTGGTGTGTAGTTTACATGTTGGTTCATTGACCATTCTATACATATGGCTGGTGTGTAGTTTACATGTTGGTTCATTGACCATTCTATACATATGGCTGGTGTGTAGTTTACATGTGGGTTCATTGACCATTCTATACATATGGCTGGTGTGTAGTTTACATGTTGGTTTATTGACCATTCTATACATATGGCTGGTATGTAGTTTACATGTTGGTTCATTGACCATTCTATACATATGGCTGGTGTGTAGTTTACATGTTGGTTCATTGACCATTCTATACAAATGGCTGGTGTGTAGTTTACATGTTGGTTCATTGACCATTCTATACATATGGCTGGTGTGTAGTTTACATGTTGGTTCATTGACCATTCTATACATGTGGCTGGTGTGTAATAGAGACATTGGATCTGTAAGGGTGTATGACTTGGATTCAACTGATTGTGGAGACGTCATGGTAGCGTGCATACAACATTCAATTCAAAATAATTGACAAGGCTGATTGCCGATTCATATTTTTAATGTAGACGTAGACTTCAAAGATAATAAACTATGCTTGACATATAACATTGAACTTCATAAGAACTATGACTAGATGTTACGGGTCCTTATATCGAAGATACTTGTCGAAGGTGTATTAATTCAGACAATACAAATCACGAAGTTAACTCCAGTGAAGTAACATCAAACAATAATTTAATACTTGAACATGAACTGACATAAAGGTAGAATCAGGAGAAGTACAATAGCAAACTGTAAATATGCATCCATCTACATAGACGCCCAAAGCTAGACTCTACTAGAACATGCATCCGCATCCTATGATGCATAGAGCTCGACTCTTAATAATATAGACATCTGCATCCTATGATGCCCAGAGCTCGACTGATCATAAACAAACCATGTGCTCCCAACTGTCGGTTTAACATACGTCATTTGTACCAAATGACGTATACACTAAAGCTTCCAATATTTACACTAAAGATGGCGGAATGACGCCATGGATACTGCGGTGGGCGGAGCCTACCGAATTGCGTCATCAAGCTTAGGCTATGCTATTTCTCCACACTAGATAAAGCACATCTTCTAAGTTCAAAGTAATAATCTGACTGCTAAGTAAAAATACGTCTTACTAGCTCAAAGCTTCGTATATAACTCACTTGGTTTTAGAACAAATAAGAATCCAAGTAAAATCTCCAAGTGACAAGTGACGTTCTTGTTTCGTCACATAACAACATCAAAAAACTAGGATCTCCAGTCAATTAAAAACTGTGATTAAACACATGCATCGAAACAATACTAAAAACACTAACTTTACACCTCCTACATTAAAAATATGAATCGGCAATCAGTCTTGTCAATTATTTTGAATTGAATGGTGTATGCACGCTACCACGACGTCTCCACAATCTGTTGAACCCAAGTCATACACCCTTACATGATCATTAAATATTCTGTTCATACATTTACTTGTGATGTTTATGTGATTTATTCGTCCGCCAAATACTGTAAGTATTCTTATTCTTTATGATTACATTCACTTTCAACCAGAACTATTATGGTAGTAACCTGTACTTACTTAAATCAATGTTTAGGAACTGGTGATACAATGAAGAACATGTACACAACAATATACAACCTACCTCAAACACAAGTATAGACAATATTGTGATGCTGGCCATATGTATGTACACAACAATACACAACCTACCTCAAACACAAGTATAGACAATATTGTGATGAACTGGTGATACAATGAAGAACATGTACACAACCATACACAACCTACCTCAAACACAAGTATAGACAATATTGTGATGAACTGGTGATACAATGAAGAACATGTACACAACCATACACAACCTACCTCAAACACAAGTATAGACAATATTGTGATGCTTGCCATATGAAACGCGTGAGCTATATGCTCCTCCAAACTATGGCCATGTTCAGATGTATCAGGGCTGCTGAGTAAAGTTAAATTATCACCTCGGTCACTGGTGTTGTTGCAGCCATACATGACGTCAAGGCGAAGTGGACATTGCTTCTCCAGAGATTCGTTGTTTAGACTAAACTGGCTGTCCGGTGAGTCCGTATGGTTATATCTCAGATTACTTGACCAAATGATGCAAGACCTCATGATAGCTTCGTAGATTACGGTAATCTCAACATCGACGTTAGGCAACACACCGGGGTACTTGTCAAACAACTTTGCGATGAAATGTTTTGCTGCAGCATCTTTGGTTTCAAGAACATCTGTGAACAGGGAATCGAATATATATATATATATATATATATATATATATATATATATATATATATATATATATATATGTGTGTGTGTGTTTGTGTGTGTGTGTGTTTACAATTGTAAGCTTTAAAATGTCACTACATTTATTTCTATCATGTTATAGACCTTTTGAAAATTTGCTAGTATTTTTTTAGTTTACAATGTTGCTAGTTAAGTTTCCATTGCTTGTTATGTTAGCTGTTATGATATAAAGGCCAGTATAAATATACTTTCATTAATTACAGAAAAAATGACAATTGAGTCCTAAGGATGTGTATAAATATTTTAATGATGAGAGGATACAGTTATCTGGTCATATCTCAGGGACAATACATTTATCTGGTCATATCTCAGGGACTGAACAGTTATCTGGTCATATCTCAGGGACTGAACAGTTATCTAGTCATATCTCAGGGATAATACATTTATCTGGTCATATCTCAGGGATAATACAATTATCTAGTCATATCTCGGGGAAAATACAGTTACCTTGAAAGAAGCGATGCCGCGAAATTTCTATGCACCGACGCGGAAATTCTCCGCGGTTTGAGCATCTCCATATAAATACATTGCCGCGAAAGAGGGGCGAATTTCGCGAGCTACCTAGATACGCAAAATTTGGTCAAAGGATACCTTCTGCCGACGTCTTCAAACAAAAAAAAAAGAAAATCAAAAAAATCATTATATCCGGTCGGCTGACGCCCACGTTCGCTTCGCTTAGGTGTAGCGAGAGTTTTTCGCGCTTTGAAAAATCTCACGTGAGAAATAGCGCAGCGGAACGTTTCGCTTTGGTTTGAGGATAGCTATAGCTTATTTTTTTTATAGCTAAGTAACATTTTGACTTTATGACGTAACAATGCTTCCGTCAAAAAAAAAATTTCTTTTAAAACCATGCTCCAGTGTGTACTGTACGAAAAAGAAATGTATGAAATGTATACAACTTCTGGAATAGGTAGATTTAAAAATAATAACAATATTTAATCAACCGTTATTTGTTTTCAAACTAACAAATTAGTATTTTTTTTCATAATATAAACAGTAAAATTAATTTAATGCTGAACACAATCAAAAATGAATTAGTCTGATGAATTTTTTTTTTTTCAGTTTTAAAAAATCTAAGTTGCTGACGTTTATAAATCTATTATAAAGTTAAAAATATAAACAGTGTCTATGAATAAAAGATATTACTTTCTTTAACTGTATAGCCAATAACCATCTTTCAAGAAATTCAAAAGATTAATTTACATTTTTATTTTAATTAATTTTAACTGATGTAAAGAAAATTGGTCGTTAATTTCGACGGTTGTACAAGATATTGTCAGGCAGTGAAATCATTCCAGTCCAGGACTGAACGTTGCCAGACCATTGACTAACTCAAAAGTAAAGTCTCCTGAACACGCAAAGGTCACCCCAGGTCCAGCGGTCAATGTTAGTACTTGAACCATGGTTGAAGATTCATATACTTATTTGGAATGTAACGAAACTAATAGATTTTTGTTGAATGCCTCTGTAAGGCCTATGGGAACATTCGCAGTATTGATTGTGTGACTTTACGAAGTACTTTTAGAGCCATTGATTGTGTGACTTTATGAAGTACTTTTAGAGCCAATGATTGTGTGACTTGACGAAGTACTTTTAGAGCCATTGATTGTGTAACTTTATAAAGTACTTTTAGAGCCATTGATTGTGTGACTTTACGAAGTACTTTTAGAGCCATTGATTGTGTGACTTTAAGAAGTACTTTTAGAGCCATTGATGGTGTGACTTTACGAAGTACTTTTAGAGCCATTGATTGTGTGACTTTACGAAGTACTTTTAGAGCCATTGATTGTGTGACTTTACGAAGTACTTTTAGAGCCATTGATTGTGTGACTTTATGAAGTACTTTTAGAGCCATTGATTGTGTGACTTTACGAAGTACTTTTAGAGCCATTGATTGTGTGACTTTATGAAGTACTTTTAGAGCCATTGATTGTGTGACTTTATGAAGTACTTTTAGAGCTATTGATTGTGTAACTTTATAAAGTACTCTTAGAGCCATTGATTGTGTGACTTTAAGAAGTACTTTTAGAGCCAATGATTGTGTGACTTTATAAAATACTTTTAGAAAAGCTGAATGAAGAACTTAAATGGGTACTTCATAGAACCACTAATTTGAAGAACTACTGAATGGAGTAGTTTATAGAAAAAATAATGATTTATGGATTATAATATTCTACTAACTGATTAAATGACTAATGGGGTTATTTGTGTCATTACGTAAGCAAAGAAAAGAAAAAGAATTAGCTTGTCATTAAATTATTGAAGTTATTCTCGAGTAATTAAATTAGGTCTAAATCCGTTGTTTTCATGAAATATGTGAGTTATTCCAGCAAATGTAATCAATATATAGTGTATTAATGTCTTGTGATTGAAACAATGTATACATTTAGAGTATGCTTCAATGTTAATTAGTTAAAGTATTAAATTTTTCTTAAAAATTGTAATTAACGCAACATACACTTATAACATAAATCATCAAAGTATCGTTTAATATCAGAAACATTAGTTAACACCACAAATATAATAAAATTTGAAAAAAAATATCATACAATATCAACAATATCATATAACATCACAAATATTAATCCACATAACAATTAGTCAACATCACAAATATTAATCCACATAACAATTAATCAACATTACAAATTTTAATCCACATAACAATTAGTCAACATCACAAATATTGATCCACATAATAATTAGTCAACATCAAACATAGTAATCCACATAACAATTAGTCAACATCACAAATATTAATCCACATCACAATTAGTCAACATCACAAATATTAATCCACATAACAATTACTCAACATCAAAAATATTAATCCACATCACAATTAGTCAGCATCACAAATATTAATCCACATAACAATTAGTCAACATCACAAATATTAATCCACATAACAATTAGTCAACATCACAAATATTAATCCACATAATAATTAGTCAACATCACAAATAGTAATCCACAAAACAACAAACAGTCAACATCATACATTTAGTCAACATCATAATGACTATACGTACATGTATAATTCAACTACACTTTGATTTATTTATATGCAGTGTACACATGAATTTATCATGTGAGTACAAATTTATGTATGTCAAAGTTTTAAAATTTACAAATGTGTACATACGTACATCATATTCTAAGTATATGTTTGTTAACATATCTTTATAGCACAAACAAACGAATAAGACAACAGTACTTCTAAATAAGACAACAGAACTTCTAAATAAGACAACAATACTTATAAATAAGACAGCATTACTTCGAAAACTTCGAATTGACCCATCTTTATCTCTTAGAGACTTGAAAAAAAAATTACATCCCCCTAAAAAAAGGGACCTAACTCTGAAAGATTTTAATAGACTTAAGATCGATCCAGAGTTATCCTGCTCCATTTTCTCCCAGATCAATATATTCCGTCTGAGTGTTATTGTCTATCATTTTCTTATGTTAACATCAAACCATGGAGAGATATTCACGGCTGGTGCTCTAGATCTCCGTACAGACTCATCCCATAAAAAAAGAAGAAAAACGTTTGTTGCTGAGGGCAGCGTACAATAAAACAAGATAAAAACATTTATGGAACGTTAGCATTAGATCTAGTTGATAATGTCTGTGATAAGACTCACAAGTATCTATTATAGAAGACATTAGATCTAGTTGATAATGTCTGTGATAAGACTCACAAGTATATATTATAGAAGACATTAGATCTAGTTGATAATGTCTGTGATAAGACTCACAAGTATCTACTATAGAAGACATTAGATCTAGTTGATAATGTCTGTGATAAGACTCACAAGTATCTATTATAGAAGACATTAGATCTGGTTGATAATGTCTGTGATAAGACTCACAAGTATCTATTATATAAGACATTAGATCTAGTTGATAATGTCTGTGATAAGACTCACAAGTATCTGTTATATAAGACATTAGATCTAGTTGATAATGTCTGTGATAAGACTCACAAGTATCTACTATAGAAGACATTAGATCTAGTTGATAATGTCTGTGATAAGACTCACAAGTATCTATTATATAAGACATTAGATCTAGTTCATAATGTCTGTGATAAGACTCACAAGTATCTATTATAGAAGACATTAGATCTAGTTCATAATGTCTGTGATAAGACTCACAAGTATCTATTATAGAAGACATGTCTCGATGGCTTTTGAGGTAGAAATAAAGAAAAAAAAAACAAGTTAGATATATGTTTTTCTGTCAAAAATATTCTGAGGATTGTGAGTTGCTCCATCGCTTGACCAGGTCAATGTTGCCTTGATGCACAATGTTGAGTACAATATTTGACCTATGCAGCTCGCACAGCGTGAGCTAGCGGGAAGCTGGCGATATATCACCCGAGTAGAGGATGACCGGTGGAAAGAGCTGGGATTTGTGTTGGTCAAGTAGGAAATAAGGTGACGTCATTACTAAAAATAAACAAGTGTCCAGACAACGTTTGTCCATCAACTTAAATCATTTCTTTACAATCTCGTTCGTTAATGCTAATATTGCATACTAAATGTCAGTAGTCGAAAATGTAATAATAAAGTTATACTTATATAAAACATATAATGTAAGTAGTTATACTTATTTCAGACATATTAATGATAGATCTCATTAAAGCCATAATAATATTACAACTGATAAAAGCAATAAAAATATGTGCATACTAGCTGTACCCTGCAAAGCTTTTGCATGAAGATAGATTATTGTAAAGCCAGTGCCAAACCTAGGGATTTGTGGGCCCGGGGGCTTGATCTCTTTTGGGCCCTTGCATTTTGACGTTCGATACCATGACATGAGATTATGTACTAAATATTTAATGTAAAAATAGTTTTGGGGCCCCCCTCAAGCTGGGGCCCAGCGGAACTTTCGATTTTGGACCCCCTCCCACACCCTACGTACGCCTTTGTGTTCAACTTTGACACATAATTTCAAAAAAAATTTTTTTTTTTTTTTAGTTATGACATACCTAATTAGTTGTTGTTTCTTTTTCTTACAACATCCTAAAGGATAAATTATTTTAAAAAAAAATCATAGAGATCTAATAAGTTACTTTTCATTAAAACAACTAAAAGGATACATTCTGAAAAAAAAAACAATAAAAAAAATATGTCCCTAAGAGGAATCGAACCTGGATAGTCCGTATTAAAAAAATATGTCCCTAAGAGGAATCGAACCTGGATAATCAGTATTTAAAAAAATATGTCCCTAAGAGGAATCGAACCTGGATAGTCCGTATTAAAAAAAATATGTCCCTAAGAGGAATCGAACCTGGATAGTCCGTATTAAAAAAAATATGTCCCTAAGAGGAATCGAACCTGGATAGTCCGTATTAAAAAAATATGTCCCTAAGAGGAATCGAACCTGGATAGTCCGTATTAAAAAATATGTCCCTAAGAGGAATCGAACCTGGATAGTCCGTATTAAAAAAAAAATTTGTCCCTAAGAGGAATCGAACCTGGATAGTCCGTATTTAAAAAAATATGTCCCTAAGAGGAATCGAACCTGGATAGTCCGTATTAAAAAAAATATGTCCCTAAGAGGAATCGAACCTGGATAGTCCGTATTAAAAAAATATGTCCCTAAGAGGAATCGAACCTGGATAATCAGTATTTAAAAAAATATGTCCCTAAGAGGAATCGAACCTGGATAGTCCGTATTAAAAAAAATATGTCCCTAAGAGGAATCGAACCTGGATAGTCCGTATTAAAAAAAAATATGTCCCTAAGAGGAATCGAACCTGGATAGTCCGTATTAAAAAAAAATGTCCCTAAGAGGAATCGAACCTGGATAGTCCGTATTAAAAAAAATATGTCCCTAAGAGGAATCGAACCTGGAAAGTCCGTATTAAAAAAATATGTCCCTAAGAGGAATCGAACCTGGATAGTCCGTATTAAAAAATATGTCCCTAAGAGGAATCGAACCTGGATAGTCCGTATTAAAAAAAAATTTGTCCCTAAGAGGAATCGAACCTGGATAGTCCGTATTTAAAAAAATATGTCCCTAAGAGGAATCGAACCTGGATAGTCCGTATTAAAAAAAAATATGTCCCTAAGAGGAATCGAACCTGGATAGTCCGTATTAAAAAAAAATATGTCCCTAAGAGGAATCGAACCTGGATAGTCCGTATTAAAAAAAAAATGTCCCTAAGAGGAATCGAACCTGGATAGTCCGTATTAAAAAAAATATGTCCCTAAGAGGAATCGAACCTGGATAGTCCGTATTAAAAAAAATATGTCCCTAAGAGGAATCGAACCTGGATAGTCCGTATTAAAAAAAATATGTCCCTAAGAGGAATCGAACCTGGATAGTCCGTATTAAAAAAGCCACCACGTCTCACGAACGTTGAAATTTCAATGTACTATTAAAAACAAATTGCTCGATTACTTGTTCACTTCTGTTTATTACTATTGTTTACGTTTGACGATGTTCAAATCCTATCTGTTGTAATAAAAACTACAACAATTTGAATGATATTATATGTTAATTATTACCTTTTAATATTTGGGACTGATATAATGTGGAGATAAAGTCTGGAATTCAATCATGTGTTGAGAAATTACTAAATGTTTAGTACAATGTAGGACTATATGTTTAGTACAATGTAAGACTATAGGTTTAGTACTCTGTAGGGCTATAGTTTTAGTACAATGTAGGACTATAGGTTTAGTACAATGTAGGACTATAGGTTTAGTACTCTGTAGGACTATAGTTTTAGTACAATGTAGGACTATAGTTTTAGTACTCTGTAGGACTATAGGTTTAGTACTATGTAGGACTATAGTTTTAGTGCAATGTAGGACTATAGGTTTAGTACATTGTAGGACTATAGGTTTAGTACAATGTAGGACTATAGGTTTAGTACAATATAGGACTATAGGTTTAGTACAATGTAGGACTATAGGTTTAGTACAATGTAGGACTATAGTTTTAGTACAATGTAGGACTATAGGTTTAGTACAACGTAGGACTATATGTTGAAAACAATGGAGGAATAAGTTTACTTATATTTGTATATTGTTAGTGTTTGAAGTCAATGATCCTTCGGACTATATAATATTATTTTTTTTTTTTAAAGTTACATTTTAATTTAGATAACCCGTGGTTTAAATCACTTCAGCTTTTTGTTTATGTAGTTCCATTTTAAATTGTGCACTATAATTAATTCAACTCACCCTTGACTTTATGTAGTTCCAGCATGAGTTAAACACTGTGTTTTATTCTACTCACCCTTGACTGTATGTAGTTCCAGCATGAGTTAAACACTGTGTTTTATTCTACTCACCCTTGACTTTATGTAGTTCCAGCATGAGTTAAACACTGTGTTTTATTCTACTCACCCTTGACTTTATGTAGGTCCAGTATTAGTTCTCCAAGAATCAAAGCACATTCCGTCACACAGAACAAGGCCACTGTCAATAATGTGTATTTGTTCTTTAACATCTTTTCTCCATTTCTACGCCATCTGGACATTTAGAAACAAACAAAGACATGAAACAGTGAGTTGGTAGAGAGACCAGACACAATCCCTAGATAAAGCACGCTGTGAGTGCTGCTATACACTCACTGGAAGTGCTGTTAAACAATCATAGTGAATCCTGCTACACACTCATAACTTTGAATTCACAACCCACTCAAAAAAACGTTGTATAATTTTTTTCCCCCACTGTTCACCCTAGAGTCTAGCCAGCTGTAAACGGACATTACTTCATATAGACAGCCGAGCTGGATACTGGCCATGTATTGCTTTAGAACTTTCTGGTCACACAGAAATGTGAAATAAGAAGGGGTGTGAAAAGGGAGGGGAGGGGGGAAGGTGCTACAGCTATAAAAAATAAATAAAAGTAAACACAAATATCGATATTGAAACAAGACATAACTGTATATCACGTGATACTGGGGACATGGGAACGAGCTGGCTATAATTAGATTTGGATAATTAAAATGATGTCCCGTTGATGTTATTTTGTTGTTGGTGTTTTTTTTTTTTAACTTTGTGTTTAAGATAGCTCTTATTGATTTCGCTCCTATGTTTTGAAATCCCTTATAAAAAGTATTAAAAAATTTGCAATTAAAAAAAATATATTGTGCCATCGAAAAAGTAAATTAGTATCCAATGATATTACTAGATAGTCATCATTTTCAATTCTAATTAATTAAAGACAAACACTAATGTTTTTTTTAAATCATATTGTTAATTTTTAGTAATAGTTTGTGTTTAAAAACTTTTGTGTTAAATTAAACTCAGTCTGGCAGAAAAGTTAATATCAAAATATTAAGTTTGGCCAATTAAACTATTTGTCTATTTCTACATAAACCATTTTATATCCTTTTTCAATATATAAAAGTATACAATTGAACGAGGTTAAAGTTCATCATCTTTTATCATATATACAAGGGTAAAAAGATTCTTTTCCTAGTGCCTTATTAGATAACATAATGAAGTCTTGTGTATTACTGATATCTGCTTTGTCTCTGAAAACTGTACAAACTTTTGTAAACACTTTTTTATATCTTAAAGCTAAAAAGCTGATAACATTTGTGTAAGGTTGTTATTATTTTTTGACGAAAACATTCACATTATTAAATAGTATAAATTTTTGCCTATTTCAGTAAATTTCATATTATAAACTTATTTGTGTATGTATATTTGTTTATTTAAGTTATTACAATAGAAATCAATTTTCGCGAAAATGTTTAGAAAAAAGAATCAATTCGTCGTGACTTAATTGGATTGATGAATTAGTTTTAACAGTCACTACCAGGCAAGATTCAATGATTGAACAAAACAGGGGATAGAATCGGTGATTTGAAGCTCTTCTATCTGTTTCACTTATGAAACTCTTTAAATAACAAAATGATAAATCAATAAAATAAATAAATTCCAAGAGCCACGTATAAAGTTCCAATTACAATACTTGGATACAATGGAATGTATTCATGTAAGTACCAGCACCTAATGGAATGTACATACATGTAAGCACCAACACCTAATGGAATGTATTAATGTAAGCACTAACCCCTAATGGAATGTATAAATGTAAGGACCAACACCTAATGGAATGTATAAATGTAAGCACCAACACCTTATGAAATGTATAAATGTAAGCACCAACACCTAATGGGTTTGTCTAATCCTCACATTCTATTATCCACAACTAAATTCATAATTTTATGCTCTGTAAATATCCAACAAACGGCCGTGTCTCACCCGATCCATCATTGGGCCTGATCAAGTTCCTCAATGCCGTATTGATTACGACTCTACCCTGGACACTAACATGGTATCGAAGTAATAAGGTGTCTGTCTGGATCGATACCCATATCTATATAGCCTGCCAGATGCCTCTCACACTGTAGTAATAATTTCAATTGACGTCATATAGGATGATTTTGTTTAACACATACTCTCTTCTATCAAAATTAGAACCTCTGTATCCTGCATCATTATATTTTAAAGTCTGACTTTTAAATCATAATAATAATCCTTATAATAAACCTAAATTTTTCATGATTCCTAGAAATTTAAAAAAGTCTGACATTTGTTGATACTGGAAAGAGGGGGGGGGGGAGTAGGTGCCAGCAATACCAGCATTCTAGAATATCAAGTATTGAATAATTTATGATTTCAATTCAAAGTTAGATGTAAATTTATAATGTGTTAAACAAATCATCACAATCGATAACTATAAGCCTATATCACACTCCATGACAAGAAGCCTATATCACACTCCATGACAATAAGCCTATATCACACTCCATTATAATAAGCATACATCACACTCATGACAATAAGCCTATATCACACTCATGACAATAAGCCTATATAACACTCCATGAAAATAAGCCTATATCACACTCCATTACAGTACGCATATATCACAGGCTGTGACAATAATCCTTACAATTTTATCTAGACAATAAGTATTTGTAAAATGAGAGACAATCAATACACTTTAATTAATTGTATAACTATAGAGAATTACTTGGACAGGTCGAGTAGTGTAGAGAGAGTGGCAGGATTTGGACAGGACGAATAGTGTAGAGAGAGTGGCAGGATTTGGACAGGGCGAGTAGTGTAGAGAGAGTGGCAGGATTAGGACAGGGCGAGTAGTGTAGAGAGAGTGGCAGGATTTGGACAGGGCGAGTAGTGTAGAGAGAGTGGCAGGATTTGGACAGGGCGAGTAGTGTAGAGAGAGTGGCAGGATTTGGACAGGTCGAGTAGTGTAGAGAGAGTGGCAGGATTTGGACAGGGCGAGTAGTGTAGAGAGAGTGGCAGGATTTGGACAGGGCGAGTAGTGTAGAGAGAGTGGCAGGATTTGGACAGGGCGAGTAGTGTAGAGAGAGTGGCAGGATTTGGACAGGGTGAGTAGTGTAGAGAGAGAGAGTGGCAGGATTAGGACAGGGCGAGTAGTGTAGAGAGAGAGTGGCAGGATTAGGACAGGGCGAGTAGTGTAGAGAGAGATTGGCAGGATTTGTTGCTTGAAGGGGAAATTCCTTTCACAATGACGTATGTTTCTAAATCGGCAACAGAATTTCGGAGATAATTAATGAAAACTTAAACAATTAAGAAGTACAGAAGGAAACTATCGGCCGAAAAAGACAAAATAGGTAATCGATGATACCCGAAACATAGAAAACTTTGTGACACCGTTCGTTCTCTTGGACGAAACAAACACTTTTAATTAGGGAGCGACCGATATGCCTTTTTACCGATAGTCCGAAACCGATATTTTTCCCCAGCATTTTTACCGATACAGAGACCGATATTTTTGTTAATCAACAACAATGCCAAACACGTGTTTTTCTCGTGCTACAGCTAATGACGTTTGTCAACCTATGCTCACCCCTTCCCTGTCATATTTCGTAACACTTCGCCTACAGGTAAGTCTTGTTGGGCCCCCCCCCCCCCCCCAAACTTCCCATCCCAAAAAAAAATACACACAGATGTTCACTAATTGTATCATTCAAGGTCATATATTAGAATTAAAAAATGCCAATCCTATTGTTTCAAGGTCATATCGCTGATGCAATTTTTGTGGACGTTACAATTTCTGTGTACGTTTTTTTTTCCTTTTTTTTAAAAAAATCTTGTCTGATCTGGTTATAGAATTGGGTTATTTACTGATTTTTTTTCTGCAACTCTGTTGTGAAAAAAAATGTATCGGCAGTCAAAAAACGGCCGGTCCGATAGTTAACAGATAGTGCCGATATCGGTTCGACTATCGGTCGCTCCCTACTTTTAATATTTACCTCTAATAAACACAACCTTGTTTCTATAATGTACAAGCATTCAATAGCCAATGGTGAGTTAACTTAATTCTCATGTAACCTATGACAGTTCAAGGGACGAGGTGTGTATGGTGCCGGTTATAACTCTTAGAGAAAAATTTATTGATGTTTTTATGCTACATTCAAAGCACAAACTAACAAAGATTTATATATTTGTATAAATTATAACACTAACAACATATACGGTATACACACACACACACACACACACATATATATATATATATATATATAAATGAAAGTTATATAATTAAACTTGAAATCATTTTAATATGAATGATTAAGCTAACTATATTCAATAACCACGGTACCATTATATAACATTTTCTATAAATATGACAATACGTCTCTGGACAGCTCATTACTTCTTTTCAAACAGATGTCAATGGAAACTCATGAGTTGACCCGTACTAGTTAACTTTGCATCGTATTTTGGTGAAAATCTGTCAACATTCCAAATATTATAAACACAAACATTTTTTTAAGCCATGGTTTGTATTCACAGCTTTCCCCTACCCCTTCCATGCTAGTAGGATGTTTGTATTAAGTATTGCATTACGTTCATGTGTGAAGGCCTCTGATTGGTTCAGTGTAAATCTCAGGGCACGATGAACTTTGCCAGGAAATCACGAAGATTTCTTTACGTTAAATAAGCAAAGATTAGGCAACTGTCCGATCAATACAGACGCCAGCAGCAATGATGAACAGGTTGGAAGATTTGATTGATGATTCAGGTGTTGTTTTATTTTTATTGTTCATGTAGAAATGTCTTCAACGATTTATTTTATAGCGACACGTCATAGAGTTATCTGGGAGATCACATATGGACACTAGGGTGCATCACCAAAAAAAAATAAATTAATAATTGATCTGTCTGCTATTTAAATTTGTTCATTGATCAAAAAAAGCATTGTGTAAAAAAATAAAAAAATATTTGACAATATTTAGAGGTCCCCCGGACTTCCAACAAAGTTTGCACAATTAAGCGAAAACTAGATAAAACCATCCTTCTTGTAAAGTCTTACAGACTTGCATACAAAAAGTGAGGCGCTATATGAATTGTTTTATAGTCTTTGGTTTTATAATGTTTGGTAGCTATGATTGATTTTGTTAAGCAGTTGTGTTAGAAATAAAATTTAAAATTCACATTTTATTAGCAAAAACAACACTTTTCCTTACCGCATATTGATGACCAAGGCAAGCATTTTGATTTCTTTATTTATATTATTTTAATTTCTGATACACACGACCTATAAAATCAGAACATGGAAATGATGTGAAAAACAACAACAAAATGTTTACACCTTCTAAGGAAATGCTTGCTGACCCTGACATCACTTCAACAGTTGCATATCCAGTCATTACTGCGTCTCCTGCCTCGCGAACAAAGAAACCACAAACTCTTCTGAAAACTGAATTTTTTGGCATTGGCCCTGCAATCTGTTTTGATGATGCTACAATTACTGGTATTCGACTACCAACTTGTTTACAAGTTATGAGGTGCATAATGTATCACTGCAACATTGCAGCACACAGTGAGTGCCCAGGTTCTCTTGGTGCAACATCTCGATTTACAACTGCCGAAATTGTGCTGAATCAAGTTACTGCTTTCTACAAAAAAGCAAACATTCCAATGGTGACAGAGAGGAGAGCACGTGAGAAAATTGTTCAGCTTCTTGATGAAAACAATAAACTTTGTTCAATTGATAAAAGTCGCCGAGACACAATTGCTACCAAACGTAAACTGGAACAAATCCAATCTATGTTGGCAACAACTTTTCAACTGTGGCAACCAAATGTTGAGACTATTATCAAGAATGCAAAAGATATAGCATACTTGAGGTCTATGAAAGGAGACAGGTCTTCCAGCTTTGGATTATTTGACAAACACTTGCAAAAAAAGTCGATCGAGGCCATTCACGAGATGACGCAGATTGGAACGTCAGAAACGCGCAAGAGAAGAAAATGCAGCATGTTCAACGATATCAGTGCTCCTAGCGAGGGTAGCAGTGACGAACCTGATGATTCTACTTTTAAATCTGAAGATAATATGGAGGTTGTTGATAACTGTTTTGAGGATATAATGTCATTGCAAAAGCGAAGAAAGCCAACAGGAACTTTGGTATTTGTACCTCCAGATGTCTTGTGTCAGGATTAAAGATTACACCAACACTGCAGGCAGCTTTCACACAGGGTCTTATTAGCGAGTCAGGGGGTGATGTATCAATGGTGGCTTCTTCCTATGCCACTGTAGGTCGTAAAGTTGTAAGTGAGATATCTACAAAGATCCACGACTCCTGGGAACCACCCAAATTCTGTACACGCCACTGGAATGGCAAACTGACACCTTCTCTAAAAAAATCATCATGTCACTGAAGAACGCATAACAGTTGTTGTTGGTGATGCAAAGCAATTGACACTGCTAGGAGTGCCAAGCTATGCCAAGGCAACAAAGAAACCCTTTGGTGAAATAATTACAGAATTAACCATGAAGCCAACTAAAGGAGTGGCATTGTAATGATTGTATCGTTAATATGACATTCGACACAAGCTCAAACACTGGTCAACAGTGCCTGTATTGCCATACAAAATACGTTGCGACGTGCTGTTCTGTAATTAGGTTGTCGCCATCACTTTGGTGAAGTTATCCTCTCGCATGTGTTTGTAGACATGAAAATAGAAGTTTCCAAATCTCCGGATATGATAACTTTGTTCACCAGACTGCGAATAATTAGGAATTTGTGGCACATGATTGGTCTCATGTATGTCGTTCATTTACGTTAGCTGATCTTGATATGAAGGCTCAACAGTGACTAACTATAATGAGAGATGCAGTAATTGCTCGTGCCAACTCTAATAAACAAACAGAATTCTTGCGAGACGACTACCAAGAATTCCTTAAGCTATCCTTTGTTTACATGAATGCTTACAAATAAGGAGGTTAACTTTAAAAGACTAGGTGCCATGCACAAAGCACGATGCATGGCAAAGCTGATATATTGCCTCAAGATTGCGCTGTGTGAGGAACAAATTCAATTATAGCCTCCAGGTACTATTACCACAGTGACCAAGTGCCAAAGATCCGAGCATTTGCTACATTTGTAACACATGTTTATGTCATGTGGTGGCTCACTTGCAAAAAGAGTGTAGATGCACCATGGAATGATCTACAGCTCTACAAGCGACTTTTGGATTACAATGATGTCAACAAAGACATATCCAAGTCAGAAATCCGTGCCCTGAATAGGTATCTATGTTACCTGACTGCTAAAATGATCCCACTTGCTCTGTTCAGCAATGAAGTACCTGTGTTGAAAAAACAAGCCCTAGGAGATGCTCTACTTAGACTTCGACCGGTGGTTGCCCTCCAAACTCCACTGAATCGATTTGTAAATGGTTGGGGAAAACCACGATTCCAATTAATTGATTCTTCAACTCGGTTGTGTGATCTGGATGGAGTTGACTTGTGGTTTACTATATACAAACTTCAATTGGACACAAGATTCCTCGAACTGCCTGCTGATTATTGGTGCCAAACAGCTTACAATGTCAGTGCAGAAAATGTTGCTGCTATTAACATTGTTAACGATTGTGCAGAGAGAGGAGTGAAACTGGCATCCGACTTTGTTAAAGCAACGCAAACGGATGAACATTTTCAAAACATTCTTCAAGTGGTAGAAATGGACCGCAAAAATACCCAATAAACGTGCAAAAAAGATAAACTGAATTAAATGCAACAGTATTAAACAATGCAATACTTTTATTTTTATATAGGCTAGAAAAAACGTTTTTGCTCTACATGTCATGTTTTGTTATTTTTTTTTGGGGGGGGGGGACCTCTAAATCAACTCTGATTTGAAAAATATTTTACACAAGTTATTATTAATGATATCAGAACAAATTAGAAACATAGACAGCTCAAAATCAAACAATTTATTTTTTACTCTATTGTGGTGATGCACCCTAATGGACACATTTATAAAAACTTCAAAAAATTATTATTTAAAATCTAATGTTGTTAAATATTTTAATGTAAATGAACCAAAGTAAACTTGTTATCAGACACGAGAAAAAAGAATAGAATTTTCAGATTTAAAATAATATTTGTTTCCAGTTTATAAAAGTGAACGATTAAATACAACCGTCAACATGATAGGCTGAAAGAATAACATGACTGATTGAAGTGTCAACATGATGGACTGAAATGTTAGCATGATGTACAGAAATGTCAACATGAAGGACTGAAATGTCAACATGAAAGACTGAAATGTTAACATGATGGACTGCAATGTTAACATGATGGGCTGAAATGTTAGCATGATGGGCTGAAATGTTAACATGACATTTCAGATTATTTCATGTATTAGGTTTGTGTACTTGCTACTATAAATATAACTAAAAATGGTACAGTTGTCGTTGATAAAGTATTCGATAAGCAATAAATGATAACAATTTGTACAATTGTTTTGATGATGCAAGTATTTTGCCCAGTTTCAGGAATAGGTCTATTAATATATTTTAGTCTATACAAGTCTAAACTTTAAAATATGTTACAAATGCTCTAAAAGTAAATTATTACCGCTACAACAGAACAAATACATTAAATTAATGCCAGCATTTTCAATTTTTTTTACCAAAATTTCATTTAATTAATTTGAATATGAATCTTGCCGACACATTTCCGGTTATGAAAATTACACTTCATCGATGTATCCATCATGTATGATATTGAATATATTTAGTTCTCGTCAAGTATATCTATAAACCATCATACCAACATAATGAACGTATTACATAAAGGACTTGCAAAAATATTGTTCGCTTGTAGATACTTGCACCAACTGTTAAATTCTACAACTTGTTTCTAATAAAAAAAAGTTTCTATGTACTTGTTCTGTTTTCTTGATGGATATAGAGTGATTGCATAATAATACTGTAATTTAATTATATTATACTATATAATAATATAGTAATGTCATTATATTATGTGGTTGTCAAGCAGTTTCTTATATTTATTTTCTTATCATATACGAAGTAAATTAAATTGTATGCCGTACTATTAACTTATTATACAACTGTACATTTCATTGCATCTTTTCTTCAAATATACTATTAATCTACTTAAACAATTGATCTCAGGTATACATTCAAAAGGTAAACCTGTAGGTCTATACAGTTTGAGAGTCGTTGGTATGAACGTATCTATGAGTTCATGTTTTTCTTGGATCTATGTTTAATGTGGTGATCACATTAACTTGAACAACACAACACCAAACAGGGGGAAGTAATTCTAGTAGAATTCTAAACCGGTAATTAGTTGCCTCGTTAGCTTTGTCCGTGACGTAATTCTGTCAATAAACTGAAGCACAGACTATCATCACTTCACCTTTGAGGCTTGCCAGGGTAACCTGTTGGAAGAGAGGTACAACGAGGCAAATAGATAGTGTACTTACACTGACCTCTAGTATTAGATTATGGACATGCTCACCTCTGTAGCACTAGTTCAAGAATCTACTTACATCTGTAGCCCAACTTTGTGGATATAGTGATCGTAATGTGTGTGTGATGTCCCTGTAAGTGTGAGATGAAATCTCTTAGATCATACAATCCACTAATGGGACGGTTTTATGGTGCCCTTCTTTAATCTCTCACATAGCCGATAGTACAATGACCGAGGAGGCACCACGGGAGATATATCGAGAACTTGAGGCAAGACCTGAAAAATTTCCTTGGTCCTCATAGAAGATCGAACCAGGTACCTTCAGGTCGACAATCAAGCACTTAACCGCACGACCATCCGACTTAGTAGCACCAATCTATGGATATAATGATCTCAATAGCACCAGTCTATGGATATAATGATCTCAGTAGCACCAGTCTATGGATATAATGATCTCAGTAGCACCAGTCTATGGATATAATGATCTCAGTAGCACCAGTCTATGGATATAATGATCTCAGTAGCACCAGTCTATGGATATAATGATCTCAGTAGCACCAGTCTATGGATACTAGTTCTCACGATTTGGTCTATACTGGAATCAGTTGATACAAACAAATTGGGACGATTCAGTTCACGTTGAAGCTTCTGTTGGGTGGGTCAACATCATTATTGCCCGCCTGGATATTTTGTACCCAAATCTACACATGTTGTACCCAAATCTACAGATGTTGTACCCAAATCTACACATGTTGTACCCAAATCTACACATTTTGTACCCAAATATACACATTTTGTACCCAAATATACACATTTTGTACCCAAATATACACATTTTGTACCCAAATATACACATTTGTACCCAAATATACACATGTTGTGCCCAAATATACACATTTTGTGCCCAAATCTACACATTTTGTACCAAAATATACACATTTTGTACCCAAATATATACATTTTGTACCCTGTGTACCCAAATATACACATTTTGTACCCAAATATACACATTTTGTACCCAAATATAAACACTTTGTACCCAAATATACACATTTTGTACCAGCATGGCAAACTTTTGAAGAAAAATAAAAGACAATCAATTAATAGATCTGGATAATTTTATTTTGTCATTTAGATATACAAATTTTTTTATATTCTCTCTATATATAGCATTGTTTGTATTGCACACATTCCTTTTGTTTGTATTGCACACCTTCCTTGTGTCTGTATTGCACACCTTCCTTGTGTTTGTATTGCACACCTTCCTTGTGTTTGTATTGCACACCTTCCTTGTGTTTGTATTGCACACCTTCCTTGTGTCTGTTTAACACATGTTCCTTGTGTCTGTATTGTACACCCTCCTTGTGTCTGTATTGCACACCTCAGTGTGTTTGTATTGCACATTTACCTTGTGTTTATATTGCACACCTTCCTTTGTATTACACACCCTTCTTGTGTTTGTATTGCCCAACCTCCTTGTGTTTGTATTGCACACCTTCCTTGTGTCTGTTTAACACATGTTCCTTGTGTCTGTATTGTACACCCTCCTTGTGTCTGTATTGCACACCTCAGTGTGTTTGTATTGCACATTTACCTTGTGTTTATATTGCACACCTTCCTTGTGTTTGTATTGCACACCTTCCCTTGTTTGTACAGCACACCTGTCATATTGTCCATTATTTTAACGTAAGTCTTCATATTTTTTTGAAAAAGTTCTTTGCAAATCAATAATATAATAACACGAAATTATGCTAGAAGTGTTTTGATGAAGGAAGCTAAAAATGACTTAATATACTAATATACATATCTCTTACACGTTATATTAATATTTCGGACAAAAAAATAACACTCAAGTAAATGATGATAAATTCCAAATACAACAAATATTTTCCAATTGAAAACCCAAACAAATATTTGCGATAATTTCTAGTCTGCTGCAAATGTTGATGTCCTTCATTATTGAATACTTCCCCCTTGCCATGTTAACAATTGTCAAACATTTTCACCCCTTCCTTCTTGCCATGTTGAGCATGTATCTGTGAGTGTCTGATAGTGGACATGTATCTGTGAGTGACTGATAGTGGGCATGTATCTGTGAGTGTCTCATAGTGGGCATGCATCTGTGAGTGTCAGAAAGTGGGCATGTATCTGTGAGAGTGTGATAGTGAGCATTTATCTGGGAGTGTCTGATAGTGATCATGTATCTGTGATTGTGTGATAGTAAGCATGTATCTGTGAGTGTCTGATAGTGATCATGTATCTGTGATTGTCTGATAGTGATCAGTTATCTCTAAGTGTCTGATAGTGAGCATGTATCTGTGGGTGTCTAATAGTGATCATGTATCTGTGAGTGTCTAATAGTGATCATGTATCTGTGAGTGTCTAATAGTGATCATGTATCTGTGAGTGTCTGATAGTGGGCTTGTATCTGTGAGTGTCTGATAGTGGGCTTGTATCTGTGAGTGTCTGATAGTGATCATGTATCTGTGATTGTCTGATAGTGATTATGTATCTGTGAGTGTCTGATAGTGGGCATGTATCTGTGAGTGTCTGATAATGATCATGTATATGTGAGAGTGTGATAGTGGGCATGTATCTGTGAGTGTTTGATAGTGATCATGTATATGTGAGAGTGTGATAGTGATCATGTATCTGCGACTGTCTGATAGTGGGCATGTATCTGTGAGTGTCTGATAGTGGGCATGTATCTGTGAGTGTCTGATAGCGATCATGTATATGTGAGAGTGTGATAGTGATCATGTATCTCTAAGTGTCTGATAGTGGGCATGTATCTGTGAGTGTCTGATAGTGAGCATGTATCTGTGAGTGTCTGATAGTGATCATGTATCTGTGAGTGTCTGATAGTGGGCATGTATCTGTGAGTGTCTGATAGTGATCATGTATCTGTGAGTGTCTGAAAGTGGGCATGTATCTGTAAGTGTCTGATAGAGATCATGTATATGTGAGAGTGTGATAGTGGGCATGTATCTGTGAGTGTTTGATAGTGATCATGTATCTGTGAGTGTTTGATAGTGATCATGTATATGTGAAAGTGTGATAGTGATCATGTATCTGTGATTGTCTGATAGTGATCATGTATCTGTGAGTGTCTGATAGTGGGCATGTATCTCTAAGTGTCTGATAGTGATCATGTATCTGTGAGTGTCTGATAGTGGGCATGTATCTGTGAGTGTCTAATAGTGAACATGTATCTGTGAGTGTCTGATAGTGATCATGTATCTGTGATTGTCTGATAGTGATCAGTTATCTCTAAGTGTCTGATAGTGAGCATGTATCTGTGAGTGTCTGATAGTGGGCATGTATCTGTGAGTGTCTGATAGTGGGCATGTATCTGTGAGTGTCTAATAGTGATCATGTATCTGTGAGTGTCTGATAGTGATCATGTATCTGTAAGTGTCTAATAGTGATCATGTATCTGTGAGTTTCTGATAGTGGGCATGTATCTGTGAGTGTCTAATAGTGATCATGTATCTGTGAGTGTCTGATGGTGGGCATGTATCTGTGAGTGTCTGATAGTGGGCATGTATCTGTGAGTGTCTAATAGTGATCATGTATCTGTGAGTGTCTAATAGTGATCATGTATCTGTGAGTGTCTGATAGTGATCATGTATCTGTGAGTGTCTAATAGTGATCATGTATCTGTGAGTGTCTGATAGTGATTATGTATCTGTGAGTGTCTGATAGTGGGCATGTATCTGTGAGTGTCTGATAGTGATCATGTATATGTGATTTATCTGATAGTGTTCATGTATCTGTGATTGTCTGATAGTGATCAGTTATCTCTAAGTGTCTGATAGTGATCATGTATCTGTAAGTGTCTGATAGTGATCATGTATCTGTGAGTGTCTGATAGTGATCATGTATCTGGGATTGTCTGATAGTGATCATGTATCTGTGATTGTCTGATAGTGATCAGTTATCTCTAATTGTCTGATAGTGTGCATGTATCTGTGAGTGTCTGATAGTGATCATGTATCTGTGAGTGTCTGATAGTGATCATGTATCTGTGATTGTCTGATAGTGATCATGTATCTGTGAGTGTCTGATAGTGATCAGTTATCTCTAAGTGTCTGATAGTGTGCATGTATCTCTAATTGTCTGATAGTGATCATGTATTTTTGAGTGCGCGCCAGCCAATTGAGTTTAAAACAATACTTTTATCTTGAATGTGATTAACAGACTGAGACAATGAGACTACAATTGACTACATATACACTAGGGTGGAGTGAATTTTTTTTTTTGAATTTCAGCAGTTCAGCAGTTCATATTTGCATATTAACATTACGAATATCACTATTGAGATGTTGATTTCTTTCAAAATTGTTATAATGCTTTAAAGTTTGTATCCTTTAAAATTTGAAGGCCTTTGGGGCACCGGTTAACGTTACACTACATAAAATATATTTTAGACCATAACTACTTAGACCATTTGGCAACCATTTTGAGATATTAGAATAAAAAATTTAAAAAAAAAAAATTTCACTCCACCATAATGTACATGGAGACAGGATACAGCTAGACGGACAGCAGATTTTCATGAATATGACGTAATGGAGATGAACTATGGGACACGTTATTTTAGTTGTTCTTCTCTAAACCTCAAGCATTTTCATTTGTCTCAGTGTGAGCCAGTTATAGTATAGATCAGTTGGTCTGAAAGTGTGTAAGCCAGTTATAGTATAGATCAGTTGGTCTGAAAGTGTGTGAGCCAGTTATAGCATTGATCAGTTGGTCTGAAAGTGTGTGAGCCAGTTATAGTATTGATCATTTGGTATGAAAGTGTATAAGCCCATTATAGAATAGATCAGTTGGTCTGACAGTGTGTAGGCCAGTTATAGTATAGATCAGTTGGTCTGACAGTGTGTAAGCCAGTTATAGTATAGATCAGTTGGTCTGAAAGTGTGTGAGCCAGTTATAGTATAGATCAGTTGGTCTGACAGTGTGTGAGCCAGTTATAGTATAGATCAGTTGGTCTGACAGTGTGTGAGCCAGTTATAGTATAGATCAGTTGGTCTGACAGTGTGTAAGCCAGTTATAGTATAGATCAGTTGGTCTGACAGTGTGTAAGCCAGTTATAGTATAGATCATTTGGTCTGACAGTGTGTAAGCCAGTTATAGTATAGATCAGTTGGTCTGACAGTGTGTGAGCCAGTTATAGTATAGATCAGTTGGTCTGACAGTGTGTGAGCCAGTTATAGTATAGATCAGTTGGTCTGACAGTGTGTGAGCCAGTTATAGTATAGATCAGTTGGTCTGACAGTGTGTGAGCCAGTTATAGTATAGATCAGTTGGTCTGACAGTGTGTCAGCCAGTTATAGTATAGATCAGTTGGTCTGACAGTGTGTGAGCCAGTTATAGTATAGATCAGTTGGTCTGACAGTGTGTCAGCCAGTTATAGTATAGATCAGTTGGTCCAAAGTGTGAGTTGCGATTAATTGAGAACCTTTACAGGTTCGATTCAGTTTCACTTTTTGTTTATTGGTTGATCGCGAATATCAAAAGTTTGAGAACCACTTGTTCAGAGACCTCATTGAATTTATTAACTGCTGAAATATTTAATAAACAGCTACAAGCAATGTTGATTTAGGATATCATCTGTATATTTACTGTATATCATCTGTATATTTACTGTATATCATCTGTATATTTTCTGTATATCATCTGTATACTTATTGTATAATAAATGTATATTTACTGTATATCATCTGTATATTTACTCTATATCTTCTGTATATGTACTCTTTATCATCTGCATATTTACTGTATATCAAATGTATATTTACTGTATATCATCTGTATATATACTGTATATCATATGTATATTTACTGTATATCATCTGTATATTTACTCTATATCAAAGGTATATTTACTGTATATCATCTGCATATTTACTGCATATCAAAGGTATATTTACTGTATATCATCTGTATATTTACTGTATATCATCTGTATATTTACTGTATATCATCTGTATACTTACTGTATTTCATCTGTATATTTACTGTATATCATCTGTATATTTACTGATCTTATCGATATTTGCTTCGTATCTCCTTTCTCTTTAATTTTTGCTACTATTTATATTTATAACATAAACATCTATGAAATATTGTTATCTCTATTTCTTTAATATCTAAGTTTAACATTTGAACTCTAAGTCGAAGTCTCTCATATTTTGATGTTTAATTTTTGATTAAATTGTATTAGCAACAAAACAGCTACGTATAATTTTGTATGAGATGTATCTAAAGTAAAAAAAAAACAATTTAAACCTTGTATTAAACTACATTTTAACTTTTCATACTTTCAGTTCCACTGTCAAATTGAAATTCTTATAGTATTTATGTTAGCATTCAAAACAAATAACGAACTATCATTTGTTATGGTACCAAAGACTAAACTGTCGGGCTTGAAACGTACTAAATATAATTAAATCAAAAACAATGTGACAGAAAAAAAAGTAGACATTATATTTCTAGACATATTTCAACTTAAACAAAAACAAACAAAATTCAATTGAACGGCTACTGTAAATTAGACTTTTAATAAAATACGACAGGTGCAATTAATACAACTACCGAAAAGAAAATTGCTTCCGGTCAAAGTCAGATAGTATAAGATAGTATCAGATAGTATAAGAAAGAAAAAAAAATATTATCTTCATTCTGTTTGGGAAGTATATAAATAGGTGAATCAGATAGATTATTAGATTGCACTAATCAGATAGATTATTAGATTGCACTAATCAGATAGATTATTAGATTGCACTTTAGGTACTTGGACATACAAATAAATGATACTTTCACCAGACACTTATTGAAGGTAAACTGTATGTCAAAGGTCATTTAATGTTATTATATTTATTCTGAGAAGGGCAATAACTTAAAAGAAGAAAACCAATAACATAGATCACTGCAAGAAGATGTTGACACATTAAGTGTGTGTTCTGGCGCGAGTCTCCTGTAATTCAACAGGTTCGTCTGCCAACAACAGCGCCGTTTAGAGAGTGCACTTTTTTATCATTAAGTTGTAAGTTGTTTCTATACATATTTGTTGAAACCTGTGTTGAACATCCAGTAAACTAGTCACAGACTGTTGCATCAGTTAAAATGTTAAAGAGTCCATGAAAGTTATGTTAGGTTAGAAGGAAGTTTAGTGTTGTTAGAATGAAGTTTAGTGAGTTTAAAAGGAAGTTTAGTGATGTTAGATTGAAGTTTATTGAGGCAAGAAGGAAGTTTAGTGTTGTTAGAATGAAGTTTAGTGAGGTTAAAAGGAAGTTTAGTGAAGTTAAAAGGAAGTGAAGTTTACTGAGTCTAGAAGGAATTTTATTGATGTTAAAAGAAGTTTAATGATGTTAAAAGGAAGTTTAGTGAGGCTAGAAGGAATTTAATTGATGTTAAAAGAAGTTTAGTGAGGTTAAAAGGAAGTTTAGTGATGTCAGAATGAAGTTTAGTGAGGTTTAAAGGAAGTGAAGTTTAGTGAGTTTGGAAGGAAGTTTAGTGAGGTTTAAAGGAAGTGAAGTTTAGTGAGTTTGGAAGGAAGTGTAGTGAGGTTGGAAGAAAGTTTAGTGAGGCTAGAAGGAAGGTTAGTGACGTTAAAAGGAATTGAAGTTTAGTGAGGTTGGAAGGAAGTTTAAAGGAGACATATTTACTTGTAAGACATCCTTACCAATGTTACTGATAGGGTTTGTTAATTTAAAGAACATTATACGTTATATTGCACACAAAAAATAGACTCAATAAAATTAAGTTTAATTGACCACTGGGTTGGTACGTGTAATTGACCACTGGGTTGGTACGTGTAATTGACCACAGGGGTTGTAATTTTAATTCACCACTGGGTTAATAAGCTTAAATGCCGACAGGGTTTAATGGTTCAACTGAAAATTGAGATGATAAGCTTATCTGAAACTAAGGTGATAAGTCGATCTGACAACTTGCTTGGTAAGTTTAACTGTCAATTGCGTTGTAAGTTTAATTAATGAGATGGTTTGTAAATTTAATTGACAACTTGGTTGGTGGGTTCAATTATCTACTGGGTAGGTTTCACAATTATTAAATATAAAACACTATAACCTATAGCACGAAAAAAAATCACAAAAATACCTTTCAAAATAAAACATTTATAAACAGATTTTCAGAACACACCCATCCACCCAAGTTCTAATTTATGACATTTATATCAATAATTAGAATACAATACGCGTTCTATTCCAGACATCAACCATTAAAAACACTCCATACATCTCGGATTATTACCGAAAATGTGAATCCTACAATCATTAATCATCATGAGTTTTAAAATGTATGTATGGTCCTAAACCATCTGATCAAACTCCAGTCTATCGTCAACACATCTTCTAACCACTACACTCAAGCAGCATCCTCTGATCAAACCCCAGTCTATCGTCAACACATCTTCTAACAAAGACACTCAAGCAACACCCTCTGATCAAACTCCAGTCTATCGACAACACATCTTCTGGCCACTACACTCAACTACATTCTATGTTTAAACTCCAGTCTATCGTCAACACATCTTCTACACCACACTCAACCTAAATCATCTGATTGAGATCTACTGAGTCACTCACTTGGCTAAAATCTTGTTAGGGGGGTCTGTATTCTCCCTCTGTAGTTCCTCCTCCAGTTCATGTTCTATCTTCTCCACGTAGCCATGGGTCTTGGCCAGTACCAGAGTTTCAGCCACTAAAGTCTGGAAAGAAACAAAAAGATATACAGGGACTATTTATAACCATTTAAACTGGATACATCTATTTCATGGAAGTATTAAAAGTTATAAGCTACTTGCTCAAGAGTCTTTATTTTATTTTACCTTATATGAATTATTTAAATATTAGTCAGCAGGTGAGCAAGTCAACAAGCAAAGTGGATAGGTAGATGGACATTAACATAGGTAGATGGACATTAACATAGGTAGATGGACATTAACATAGGTAGATTTGACATTAACATAGGTAGATGGACATTAACATAGGTAGATGGACATTAACATAGGTAGATTTGACATTAACATAGGTAGATGGACATTAACATAGGTAGATGGACATTAACATAGGTAGATGGACATTAACATAGGTAGATGGACATTAACATAGGTAGATGGAAATTAACATAGGTAGATGGATATTAACATAGGTAGATGGACATTAACATAGGTAGATGGACATTAACATAGGTAGATGGACATTAACATATGTAGATTGGACATTAACATCAGACGCTATAATTGTACAAGTAGACGCTATAATTTTACTCCCTCTTTTTAAAAAAAGTGCGTCCACTCATGCTAGATATGTATATATTTGTATATATTAAAGTACATCTCAAAAAGTAACTGAACCTGTTTTGTTATGTGTCAACTCAATTAAAACTTTAACTCATGTCAGAAATCTTTTTCTAGTAAAATCGAAGCTGTTTCTAAATCAATAATATGTTTGTGCTATTTTTTATTGTTTACTTAGTTTAGTTCAAACATCTGTTTGTATTTACACCAACAGTCATTTACACCATTCATTTTTTCTTGTATTTTTTTCTTTTTTTTGCAATCTTTTTGTCCAATATTTTCTCAAACAATCTCTCTCGATTATTTTTTTTTTAGTTTTTTGAACCTTAGTTAAAAAAAAATCTGACATAGTGACATACACATATATTTATAAATAAGATAAACTATATAATGTTTTTAATTGTAAACTAATTATTAGCTGATACATACAGTTTATAGGATCTCACAAGGAAATGTTAGTAAAATATGATTACATTTTATTGGGTAAGTTAATACAGTAAAACTGATTTAGTAATTAGAGACGAATAAAACTGAACTCTATTATATGTAGCCCGTACATCATTACCATACTGTCAAACTGTAGATAATATACTGTATTCCTTTAACATCATTTGTAGAAGACAAACGTTTTGTACACAAAAGATGTTCAATTACTTTGCAGTAATTCCTAGCTACTTAGTTAAAGTGTGTAAATGAAGAGACACTACAGGTGAAGTTTGCTGCTCATTCATGAAATGTTCTAATTATGAAACGAACGATAACTTCTACTAGCAGAACATGAAAGATTTAATTACTTCCTCCTTCCTTGACATGCACCCACACAGACATAAAATGACGGAAGTTAAAACTATAAGCTACATTCAGAAGTCTGGTGAAGTTAAAACTATAAGCTACATTCCGAAGTCTGGTGAAGTTAAAACTATAAGCTACATTCAGAAGTCTGGTGAAGTTAAAACTATAAGCTACATTCAGAAGTCTAGTGAAGTTAAAACTATAAGCTACATTCAGAAGTCTGGTGAATTTAAAACTATAAGCTACATTCAGAAGTCTGGTGAAGTTAAAACTATAAGCTACATTCACAAGTCTGGTGAAGTTAAAACTATAAGCTACATCCAGAAGTCTGGTGAAGTTAAAACTATAAGCTACATTCAGAAGTCTGGTGAAGTTAAAACTATAAGCTACATTTAGAAGTCTGGTGAAGTTAAAACTATAAACTACATTCAGAAGTCTGGTGAAGTTAAAACTATAAACTACATTCAGAAGTCTGGTGAAGTTAAAACTATAAACTACATTCAGAAGTCTGGTGAACTATTCCTCAGATATATTTGTCCACATTAACGTTACTGTTCAAAGGTATTAAATATTGTTCATATAATAGTGATTTAAGTATAATTGCTAGAAGACTGATCACTGAATGTAGGCCATTCAAATGTAACAAAATGATATGTAGGTAACCATTCATCTTAGGATTCTATATTTAAAAAAGTTGTAATAGTCGATTAGTGGCGAGATGATAAGTGACAGTTGGTAAGATGATTGGTCTACAATAGTTAAGTCAGACACTGATTGGTCTACAATAGTTATGTCAGAAACTAATTGGTCTAAAATAATTCAGTCAGACACTGATAGGTCTACAATAGTTCAGTTAGACACTGATTGGTCTACAATAGTTCATTCGGACATTCATAAGGTGACTCGTCCTGCTAACATCACAATCAGTTCATTATTATATATACACTGGAACTAGACAGTGTTATGGCTTCTCTCAAGCCTGTATAAACTTTGTATTTAACCTAATAAAGTTTAATATACGTAATTTGGTGTGTCAATGATAAATAGCCTGAATAACGTTTCAAAAAAACTACACATTTCAACTAATCTTTTCATATTTATTAAAAGATGTCGGCCACATCCAGGAGCTAATCTGTTTACAGTAAATTTATCTTGTTTTAATGTTCAAAAAGTTCGTAAATGATGTTATCTCTTTCACAAGATACTTTCCCCATTGTCCCTTCGACAATGGCCGGTCCCACCCGGCTAATGTCCACATTGACCAGCCAAAGTCTGCCATTGGCCGTAACATATATATATATATATATATATATATATATATATATATATATAGGCTAGACTAGGTTAGACAACTGCCTCAAATGTGACCTTAGACCATTTTGTGATCATCGTCATACACTAGAACACATTGTATAGTGTAATCAAGGTAACTATGGTAATCAAACTACATTCAAACAAAACGCGGTAATAGGAAGTCGATAGCAAACATGGTCTTCCACATAAGATATGGATACATATCCAGCATAATTTAACATGTTGCGACCATAAGTTGTATAAATGGATATTTCTAATATAAGTGAGCATGTTATGACTAACTTTCCATCTCTCAGGTCAAATCCCGTTAAATCTCTTGTTTCGGAGGGTATCACAGAATATTTTGGCATGATATTTTGTGATCTCTCCTTCCTGGTCTGAGAGACGTACCATGATCCACAGGGGATGGATCATAGGGGTTCTCTAGTCAGAAAAAAAAAACCCATTACTTGCGAGGGTGGTGGTACTGTGGTCAATGAGGACTATCCGAGACCGCAATATTCACAGCTGGCGGTGGTGACGGTTGTGGTCGGCACACAACACCCTTCCACTCCGTCTCACTCAAGCACACCTGCGCAGCTTGCCATTTCCGGCTGAGGGTACAGGCACACTACACCCTCCCCTCTGTCCGAGTGGCAGGAAAAACCCCTTTCCTTGCCATTCTGGCCGACCGGCAGTACACACACCCTGCTGGTCTGGCCGGTTTGGGCAAGGATTAAAATCCATCTTTCTGCCATCCCTGCAGATGATAGCGGGCACACTCACCCCGCCGCTCTGTAGGCATGGCAGACGTGCATCAGCGCCGCCAACTATGTTGGTGTGGTAGGCACACTACACCCTACCATGCTGGCAATGGCGGCGGTAAAAAAAAAAAAAGTTAAAAAAGAAAATAAAAAAAAAAAGTTAAAAAAAAAAAACTAAATAAAAAAAAAAATAAAATCTCGTGCGACTCAATCAAGTACAGTAGCAAGAGGGAATTTTAATTAAAACGTTTTGTTAATGATATTATGGAGAACTCTGTCATTTTAATTTTTCTACTTGGTCAATCCCCAACAAATGTAAAAATGTACGTGTAATAAGTAGATGATACATTGTTACACATGAAAAACACGTACGTTCTCGATAATAATACATTATTATTATATTTTATGAAACAATTAATTAACATATTTTACATATTCTAAACCAATTTCATTTTTGGCGATGTTTACATATACAGAAATATACGGAAAGACACTATGGCGTCATTATGGCATGATGAAAATAAGTGTAAAACACCGCCAAACCGTGCACTTTCTTTAAACCTGCGTTTACGTACTAATAGACGCTATAATTGTTCAAGTAGATGCTTTAATTGTACTAGTAAACGCTATAATTGTACTAGTAGACGCTATAATTGTACAAGTAGACGCTATATTGTACTAGTAGACGTTATAAGTGTACTAATAGATGCTATAAGTTTACAAGTAGACGCTATAGTTGTTCTAGTAGACGCTATAATTGTACTAGTGGGCGTTATAATTGTACTAGTAGACGCTATGATTGTACTAGGGGAAGCTATAATTGTACTAGTCTACGCAATAATTTTACAAGTAGACGCTATAATTGTAGTAGTAGACGAAATAATTTTACAAGTAGACGTTATAATTGTACTAATAGACGCTATAATTTTACAAGTAGACGCTATAATTGTAGTAGTAGACGAAATAATTTTACAAGTAGACGTTATAATTGTACTAATAGACGCTATAATTTAACAAGTAGACGCTTTAATTGTAGTAGTAGACGAAATAATTTTACAAGTAGACGCTATAATTGTACTAATAGACGCTATAATTTAACAAGTAGACGCTATAATTGTACAAGTAGACGCTATAATTGTACAAATGGACGCTATAATTGTACAAGTGGACGCTATAATTGTACTCCCTCTATTCACAAAAGTGCGTTCACTCATGCTAGATATTTATAATACATTTGCATATGTTGAACTACATCGCAATAAGTAACTGAACCTGTTTCGTTATGCGTCAACTCAATTAAAACTTTAACTCATGTCAGAAATTTTTTCCTAGTAAAATCGAAGCTTTTTCTAAATCAATAATATGTTTGTGCTATTTTTTATTGTTTACTTAGTTTAGTTAAAATGCTTCGTTGTTTATTTCTAGAATCGATCATAGTAATACAAAGTATCGATGTTCGATATTGATTTCTTTTGGTACAATTTGACGTCAACATGGGTTGTAAGCAATAAAAACCAGAGCAGCCATTGAAGATCTAGCATATAATCATTACTTTAGTGGTAGAAATTAGAAATAGCCTTTTGAAAGATGTGATTGCTAATTAGTAGGGAGCGACCGATATGCCTTTTTACCGATAGTCCGATACCGATATTTTCCCCCAGCATTTTTACAAATACCGAGACCGATACCGATATTTTCTTTTTAGGGGCTGTCCATTATTTATGTCAACAAATTTTTGGCGATTTTTACCTCCCCCCCTCCCCCTTGTCAACAACTTGTCAAACTTCCAGAGACCCCCCCCCCCTATAAAATTACGTCAACATTTGATTACCCCCCCCCCCTAAAAAAGGTGGCTTCCAAAATGTTTATGTGGCAAAATTAGTAGGAATATAGTTAGTTTAATTAAAATACTGAATGTTAAGCGAGTAACACAGAACTACAAACGCTGCTTAATTTTCCTATTTATTAAGTAATTATATTAAATTTAAAAAAATAACATTGTTGACGTCAACTTTTCTTGAACTCCCCCGTCAGCAATTGTCAAAAATTTTCTGACCCCCCCTTCCCCTATTTTGTTGACGTAATTAATGGACAGCCCCTTAAGCAACAACAATGCCAAACACGTGTTATTCTCGTGGTGTAATACGTATTTCAACCCATGTTCACATATTTTGTAACATTTCGCCCACGCGTGTCTTGTTCCCCCCCCCCCTTCAGATACCGATATTTTTTTTAATCAACAACAATGCCAAACACGTGTCTTTCTCGTGCTACAGGTAATGTCAACCCATGCTTACCCCTTCCCTGTCATATTTCGTGACACTTCGCCCACACGTAAGTCTTGTTCCCCCCCCCCCAACTTCCCATCCCAACAAAAAATACACACAGATGTTCACTAATTGTATCATTGAAGGTCATACATTAGAATTAAGAAATGCCAATCCCATTGTTTCAAGGTCATATCTCTGATGTAGACGTGACAATTTCTGTGTACGGGTTTTTTTTACCTTTTTTTTTAAATCTTGTCTGCTCTGGTTAAAGAATTGGGTTATTTACTGATTTTTTTATGCAACTCTGTTGTGAAAAAAAAAACAATGTATCGGCAGCCAAAAAACGGCCGGTCCGACAGTTAACCCATAGTGCCAATATCGGTTCGACTATCGGTCGCTCCCTACAACAATCGGCCGATCCGATATTAACCGATAGTGCCAATATCGGTCTGATACCGATCCGATTATCGGTCGCTCCCTACTAATTAGCTCTATTAACATGACATGTTTAAAATACAGGCACCTTTTATGTGCTTACAAAATATTTAAGGACTTCGGAAAGGGGTTCGAAAGAAGTTCTTTATGTGCAGGGAATAAAAGGACAAGCAAAATATAATTGTTTCATTCAATCTTTGTTCATAATTATTTACATAAAAATAAACTTACAAAACTAAACATTCAAAAATTAGTTTACAAAGTTTATTTTTTTTAATTTTTACATTATCAGGAATATTTTTATATATTTTTTTTATTTCTAGTGTTAATCATTTTTAAAAGGAAATTTCAAAATTAAAAAAAAAACAACCAATAGCTGTTATGTACAAAAAGTATTATTCATATTTTATTTATCTTTCTTTTATTTCAAATCCTTCCTTTCTCTTCTTATTGAGACTCAGTATTTACTGGACTTCGATTTGAAAAGAGAAAATGTATTGATTGATTGTATTGATTGATTGTATTGATTGATTGTGATATTTTCTCAGTCAGCACCGTATGATCGGCGTCAGTCGTCATGTGAACTGAACAGGGAGCATGTGATCGACTGAAGAGTGAAACTTCAAACAGGCAAACAAAAGCAAGTCTTGGACGGGTCCAAATACATTATGACAGGATCTGTCATAGGCAAGCATTGCTTTCACAGTTAGATCAACACGCCTGCAGACGACTTGAAGAAGGAGATCGTTAGATCGAACTCTTTAATGACGACTCGTGATGTATTTGGTGTGTGAGTGTAAGTGTATGTGTGTATGTATGGGTGTGTGTATGTATGGGTGTGTGTGTACGAGGGTGTGATCATCGTGTTAACATGGTATTAAACAAATAAAACAACTATAAGTTGTAAGGGAAATATCAATAATGTAGATACTTTATTAAGTCAATAAAACAATCATTTGTCTGCAGTAGTCTGTGGTAGTGTGTGGTAGTCTGTGGTAGTCTGTGGTAGTCTGCAGTAGTCTGTGGTAGTCTGCAGTAGTATGTGGTAGTCTGCAGTAGTATGTGGTAACCTGCATTAGTATGTGGTAGTCTGTGGTAGTCTGTAGTAGTCTGCAGTTGTCTGTGGTAACCTGCAGTAGTATGTGGTAGTCTGTGGTAGTCTGCAGTAGTATGTGGTAGTCTGCAGTAGTATGTGGTAGTCTGTGGTAGTCTGCAGTAGTCTGTGGTATTCTGCAGTAGTATGCAGTAGTCTGTGGTAGTCTGCAGTAGTCTGTGGTAGTCTGCAGTAGTATGCAGTAGTCTGTGGTAGTCTGCAGTAGTCTGTGGTAGTCTGCAGTAGTCTGTGGTAGTCTGCAGTAGTATGTGGTAGTCTGTGGTAGTCTGCAGTAGTCTGTTGTAGTCTGCTGTAGTATGTGGTAGTCTGTGGTAGTCTGCAGTAGTCTGTGGTAGTCTGCAGTAGTATGTGGTAGTCTGCAGTAGTATGTGGTAACCTGCAGTAGTATGTGGTCGTCTGTGGTAGTCTGCAGTAGTATGTGGTAGTCTGCAGTAGTATGTGGTAGTCTGCAGTAGTATGTGGTAGTCTGTGGTAGTCTGCAGTAGTCTGTGCTATTCTGCAGTAGTATATGGTAATCTTTGGTAGTCTGTGGTAGTATGTGGTAGTCTGCAGTAGTCTCTGGTAGTCTGCAGTAGTATGTGGTAGTCTGCAGTAGTATGTGGTAGTCTGTGGTAGTCTGCAGTAGTCTGTGGTATTCTGCAGTAGTATGCAGTAGTCTGTGGTAGTCTGCAGTAGTCTGTGGTAGTCTGCAGTAGTCTGTGGTAGTCTGCAGTAGTATGTGGTAGTCTGTGGTAGTCTGCAGTAGTCTGTGGTAGTCTGCAATAGTCTGTGGTAGTCTGCAGTAGTCTGCAGTAGTCTGCAGTAGTCTGTGGTAGTCTGCGGTAGTCTGCAGTAGTCTGTGGTAGTCTGTGGTAGTCTGCAGTAGTCTGTGGTAATCTGCAGTAGTATGTGGTAGTCTGCAGTAGTATGCGGTAGTCTGCAGTAGTATGTGGTAGTCTGCAGTAGTCTATGGTAATCTGTGGTAGTCTGTGGTAGTCTGCAGTAGTCTGTGGTAGTCTGCAGTAGTCTGTAGTAACCTGCAGTAGTATGTGGTAGTCTGCAGTTGTCTAAGGTAGTCTGCAGTAGTCTGTGGTAGTCTGCAGTAGTCTGTGGTAGTCTGCAGTAGTCTGTGGTAGTCTGCAGTAGTCTGTGGTAGTCTGCAGTAGTATGTGGTAGTCTGCAGTAGTATGTGGTAGTCTGTGGTAGTCTGCAGTAGTCTGTGCTATTCTGCAGTAGTATATGGTAATCTGTGGTAGTCTGTGGTAGTATGTGGTAGTCTGCAGTAGTCTCTGGTAGTCTGCAGTAGTATGTGGTAGTCTGCAGTAGTATGTGGTAGTCTGTGGTAGTCTGCAGTAGTCTGTGGTATTCTGCAGTAGTATGCAGTAGTCTGTGGTAGTCTGCAGTAGTCTGTGGTAGTCTGCAGTAGTATGCAGTAGTCTGTGGTAGTCTGCAGTAGTCTGTGGTAGTCTGCAGTAGTCTGTGGTAGTCTGCAGTAGTATTTGGTAGTCTGTGGTAGTCTGCAGTAGTCTGTGGTAGTCTGCTGTAGTATGTGGTAGTCTGTGGTAGTCTGCAGTAGTCTGTGGTAGTCTGCAGTAGTATGTGGTAGTCTGCAGTAGTATGTGGTAACCTGCAGTAGTATGTGGTCGTCTGTGGTAGTCTGCAGTAGTATGTGGTAGTCTGCAGTAGTATGTGGTAGTCTGCAGTAGTATGTGGTAGTCTGCAGTAGTATGTCGTAGTCTGTGGTAGTCTGCAGTAGTCTGTGGTATTCTGCAGTAGTATGCAGTAGTCTGTGGTAGTCTGCAGTAGTCTGTGGTAGTCTGCAGTAGTCTGTGGTAGTCTGCAGTAGTATGTGGTAGTCTGTGGTAGTCTGCAGTAGTCTGTGGTAGTCTGCTGTAGTATGTGGTAGTCTGTGGTAGTCTGCAGTAGTCTGTGGTAGACTGCAGTAGTCTGTGGTAGTCTGCAGTAGTCTGCAGTAGTCTGCAGTAGTCTGCAGTAGTCTGTGGTAGTCTGCAGTAGTCTGTGGTAGTCTGCAGTAGTCTGTGGTAGTCTGCAGTAGTCTGTGGTAGTCTGCAGTAGTCGGCAGTAGTCTGCAGTAGTCTGTGGTAGTATGTGGTAGTCTGTAGTAGTATGTGGTAGTCTGCATTGGTATGTGGTAGTCTGCAGTAGTCTGTGGTAGTATGTGTTAGTCTGCAGTAGTCTGTGGTAGTCTGCAGTAGTCTGTGGTAGTCTGCAGTAGTATGTGGTAACCTGCAGTAGTCTGTGGTAGTCTGCAGTAGTATGTGGTAACCTGCAGTAGTATGTGGTAGTATGCAGTAGTCTGTGGTAGTCAGCAGTAGTATGTGGTAGTCTGCAGTAGTTTGTGGTAGTCTGCAGTAGTATGTGGTAGTCTGCAGTAGTATGTGGTAACTGCAGTAGTCTGTGGTAGTCTGCAGTAGTATGTGGTAACCTGCAGTATTATGTGGTAGTCTGCAGTATTATGTGGTAGTCTGCGGTAGTATGTGGTAGTCTGTGGTAGTCTGCATTAGTCTGTGGTAGTCTGCAGTAGTATGTGGTAGTCTGCAGTAGTATGTGGTAGTCTTCGGTAGTCTGTGGTTGTATGTGATAGTATGTGGCAGTCTGCAGTAGTCTATGGTAGTCTGCAGTAGTCTTTTGTAGTCTGCAGTAGTATGTGTTAGTCTGAAGTAGTCTTTGGTAGTCTTTGTTAGTCTGCAGTAGTTTGTTTTGTCTGCAGTAGTCTTCTACAATTGCATTTTATTTTTATACACTAGAAAACAAAGGCCCGGTACTAAGACCGGAGAGTAGGCACACAGTTTGAGTTTAAAATTGTGATATTTATATTTGAGCGCGTTAACAGTCAGTCTATATACAAAGGACATTGAACAGATTATTGTAGCTAAATACATTTGAGAATAGGGGCACTTAATAGTACATCAAATAAAGTTCATATGTATAGCCTACATAATTTGCTTACACAACACCTTAGCATTGAGAGATCTTCATTCATTCATAAAAGTTTAATGGACTCCTTTCCACACAGTTCTTCTATTTATATTTTATGAAATTCAACATGACGTATTTAAAAAAAAACCTTCTTTCGAGGGTGGTGGTACTGTGGTCATTAAGGATTATCCGAGACCGTAGTACTCACAGCTGGTATTGATGACGGATGTGGTCGGCACACAACACCCTTCCACTCTGTCCCACTCAAGCACACCTACACAACCTGCCATTTCTGGCTGTGGGTTCAGGCACATTACACCCTCCCCTCTGTCCGTGTGGCAGGAAAAACCCTTGACTTGTTATTCTGGCCGATCAGCAGTACACACACCCTGCTGGTCTGGCAATTTTAGGCAAGTCTTAAAACCCTCTTTTCTGCCATCTTGCAGATGATAGAGGGCACACTCACTCCACCGATCTGTAGGAATGGCAGACAAGCAACATCTCCGATAACAACGCTGGTGTGGTAGGTACACTTCACCCTATCATGCTGGCAATGGCGGCTTAAAAAAATACTTGAATTTTGATGTTATCGCTCTAAAGATCGCTTTCATTGCCTCAAGTATTGAACTTGGCGGTCGAAATAGGTGCTTGCCCACCTCTATACTCTACATATGATAGGACCAATATCAATACTGGCAGCTAATTAGGGGACATTGCTTGGTTGGCCAGTTGGGAGACGTATCATGCATGTTTTTTAGTTTAAGTAAATGTTTCAGCCATCTTTGTATTTAATATTATGTGTGACAGACACGAACTTATGTGACAGACACGTGATTGACGACAGAGCAGGATTTGATTTTTTGTATTATGGATTTGCAAAAAAAGCGGGGAATAAGAATATTTATGACGTAATTTTTCTCTCGCAAAGTTATATATATATACATATATATATATATATATATATATATATATATATATATATACTAGTGGAAAAGTCTGCTGAAGCTGGCTGAACGAAATCATACAGAAGGGATAACAAAGAAATATACGAAATACTGCAAAAGTAAAGAACATGGGACCTTTATTGAACAGAGTACGATATGAACAGAAATAACAAAGAAATGTATGGGATACTGTAATTAGAAAATAACATTTGGCTTTTATTGCCATGAACACAATACGATATTAAAACTACCTGCGAGGGAAACACATGCATAGGTTAGACGATTATGTATTTAAGTATATATATACATATATATATATGTGTGTGTGTGTGTGTGCGTGTGTGTTACCGGCAATATGTGAAATCCGGCATTCTATAGAATGCCTAGGCAATGTATAGAATGCCTGAATTTTTCATTTTTATCGCCACTGATGTTGGCGGTGGAGCTTGGGTCGTTGTTTGATGATAATTAATTCTTGAATCAATGTCAATCTGCTTGAAAAATAATAATAATATGCAATGCAAATAAGCTTTTCTGCTATTTATTTTGTACTTTGTACTGTAGGGTAGACACAAATTAAAAAAAAATTCTTCAAATTTTAATTTTAGCCAGATGTTCACGATTACACTCTGCAAAATATTTCCGATGTTTTTCAACCACTTGGAGCAAAAATTGTCTTTGTTCTTCATTCTTGGTGATACTGTCATTGAAATTTTGTATCAATGCTACACTTCACTCTGCAGAGTCATTGATACAAGCCAGATTCTTTACAAAATCTGCTGCAAATTTAAAAGATGGTGTATCTGACCAGGCTTCAACTGGAACATCTAGAAAACTGGCATCAATGTTGGATGTTTCAAAAAATGTGGTAGAAGCACGCAAATCAACAGCACTTTTTGATAGTGTTTTTATGAGATGCGGTCCACGTTCTGATTGCATTGTCGGAACAATGCCAGTTTTTTCTTTGTCAGACAAAAGGGTTTAAAATAACGCAAGCGTCGACAGTTCCGGACTCAAGTATCACGAGTGACGCACCATCATTTTCAATCCAGTCGATCGAAGAGCAGCATCATCATATTCGTATAAACGCTTTATCAACAAGATATCATTCACAGGTGCATCTGCGGTGAGCCTGCATGAAAACCATGATTGAAGATAAACACATATGGTAAACCGATTAAAGCGCTGATTACCTTAAAATTCTCGAGCCGTTAACTGAAAGATGGTTTCATTGCCTGCAAACAATAGATCGATTTTCAATGCATAGATTGCTTTCGCCATCCACCTTGCCCTATTTGGGCACCAGGTCTGCGAATGCTGACATCAACCTCTAACCCAACCATTTGTGCAGCAAGCAGAAGAAATTCCAAATAATCATCACATGAATGACTGACCTCAAGTTGACATTTAATAAATTCTTTAATCGAATCAGACACGATTGTCAAAGGGGCGGATCTGGCTTCGGGTGTGTGGTTTAATTCTGGCCATTTTTCTCGAAACCTCTTAAAAAACAAAATCTCTGGTCCAGTGGATGGTCCAAGACAAACATTGAATGCATCGGAAAGGAGTACTTCCAACATGTGTTGACGGCATGTCATCCATAATAGATTACGTCCCAGGGCTACTTCTAACAGAGTGCAAGCTCCATTGAGTCTTCCAGTATTGGAAGCCGTAGTGTCGAAGCACATGCCGATGACCATAGATTCGCACTTCCATTATTTGATATGTTCATATACTGCATCAGCAGCTACCCATCCTGACCCGGATGCTAACTTGGGAACACCAAGAAGCTTTGTAGCGCCATCGACAAGTGACGAGAGCAGGACAGGTAATCGATCGCCGTTGTTGGTAACATGTCCGGTAACATTGGGCAATAGCTTACCATCCCAATGTACAATTGATTTTGAGGGAATATAGTCTTCTTTTCTACATGCTGCAGCTTGTTGACGACAAAGCTTCCGATGACAATGCATTGTGCTCTTGGAAAATACTGTGTCAGATGTCGGAACACCAGCTTCGTTGAATGCGGATGCAAGTATCATTGTTGATTTTCTAATGCTGATGTTCGTTCTGTCCAGCACTACAGCATCTTTTGATGATATGATGCCTGACAATTTAGCATGCTTAGTTTAAAAAAAAATAAATCTTCAAAAAATATGGACATTGCTTAAATTTTGCACATTAGGTATTTTATGTTTTCTAGCATTTATTACATTTTCTAATTAAGAATCACACAATTTCAACTCTAGTTAATGGTAGCAATGAGATATATATAAGTATATTTAAACATCATTTTATTCAACTATGACATGCAAAAACTGCAAATTATTTGAGCCATGATTCGTCTGGATTTTTATGTTGGCCTAATACTGGAATTTTAAAAGCTCTTGAGGGACCTCTAAATGTTGTTCAAATGAGCTACAACTTCACCAATTCACTCATTGTACCCAAGAGACACATTTCAGGGGATGAGACATCAAAGATTTAAAAAAAAAAAATTTTCGAGCATTTTTGGGACACCCTAATATATATATATATATATATATATATATATATATATATATATATATATATATATATATATATATATATATGAATGTGTGTGAGTGTGTGTAGTAGATTGGTGACTTCCTGAATATATAATAAATTGATATTTTTGTCAACATTTATAAGTGATTTATGGTATTCTGAAAATACATATTTTTATTTTATATTTGAATCTGTGTTAATTCTATTAATTTGTGTATGCAGTAGAGTTTAAGACTATATTACAGTCTTTTAAACTACTGAGTCTTTGTTACTAGCATTTAATTGCTATTGTTTAAGATTATGAAGCGAACTAATATATTTTATTAACTGGCAAATGTATGTGATTATATGTGTATGTATTTATATGTGTATGTATTTATATGTTTATGTGTTTATATGTGTATGGTGTATTGTATGAGTTTATATGTGTGTTATAGTCGATTGATGTGTTGGTATCTTCTAAGGTCAGTTTATTTTAATTTTAATTTTATTTGAATAAGCTAAGAATAACGAATACGCAATTAACATGCAGTCGACACACAATCTTTACATAATTAAAACACAATCAACAATTAATCATTACACAATCAACTTACAATCAACAACACGCATCATTCCATTTGATTTGCAATATGTTACATTTCCATTCAAACGATACATTAGATTTCAGCATTAACAGTTCACTATAATTGAATATATCTAACATACAGACTTACACAACCAACATACAGACTTACACATCCAACATACAGACCTACACAACCAACATACAGACTTACACATCCAACATACAGACTTACACATCAAACATACAGACTTACACATCAAACATACAGACTTACACATCCCACATACAGACTTACACATCCGAAATATAGACTTACACATCCAACATACAGACTTACACATCAAACATACAGACTTACACATCAAACATACAGACTTACACATCAAGCATACAGACTTACACATCCATTATACAGACTTACACATCCAACATACAGACTTACACATCAAACATACAGACTTACACATCCAACATACAGACTTACTCATCAAATATACAGACTTACACATCAAACATATAGACTTACACATCAAACATACAGACTTACACATCAAACATACAGACTTACACATCAAGCATACAGACTTACACATCCAACATACAGACTTACACATCAAACATACAGACTTACACATCCGAAATACAGACTTACACATCAAGCATACAGACTTACAATCTAAAATACAGACTTACACTTCCGTCACACAGACCTACACATCCAACATGTAGGCCTACATATCAGTATTACAGAGCAACACATCAAACATACAGACTTACACATCCAACATACAGACCTACACATCAAACATACAGACTTACACATCAAACCTACAGACTTACACATCAAGCATACAGACTTACACATCCAACATACAGACCTACACATCCAACATACAGACTTACACATCAAACATACAGACTTACACATTCAACATACAGACTTACACATCAAACATACAGACTTACACATCAAACGTACAGACTTACACATCCAACATACAGACCTACACATCCAACATACAGACTTACACATCAAACATACAGACTTACACATTCAACATACAGACTTACACATCAAACATACAGACTTACACATCAAACATACAGACTTACACTTCCGTCACACAGACTTACACTTCCGTCACACAGACTTACACATCCAACATGTAGGCCTACATATCAGCCTTACAGAGCTACATATCCAACATACAGATCTACACATCCAACATACAGGCTTACATATCAGCCTTACAGACCTACATATCAAATATGCGGACCTACACATAATTGTATGTATGTATTTGTGTGTGTTTGGGGGAATAGTCTGTATGTATGTATTTGTGTGTGTTTGGGGGAATTGTCTATGTATGTATTTGTGTATGTGTGGGGAGATTGTCTGTATGTATGTATTTGTGTATGTGTGGGGGGATTGTCTGTATGTATGTATGTGTGTATGTGTGGGGGAATTGTCTGTATGTATGTATTTGTGTATGTGTGGGGGGAATTGTCTGTATGTATGTATATGTGGGGGAATTGTCTGTATTATGTATTTGTGTATGTGTGGGGGGATTGTGTGTATGTATGTATTTGTGTTTGTGCCTGCTATTTGTGGATAAGCTTCAATAGTATGCAATTACATTTTTAACACCATAAATTAAAAAAATTTAAATTAGCGATTTATAAAAAAATGCTCTAAGAACTTGTATTGAAGTCTGAACATAATTTACTTTAATTAGTATCAGATCACATTATATTGTTGGAGTGGCGTCGGGTAACTGCTAACTGAAGTAAGACATTGACAGAAAGAGATTTTAACTCACATAGTTCCAAGTGCTACTTGCTACACAGTAAGACATCCATTAAAACTCTAATAGTTCCAAGTGCTACTTGCTACACAGTAAGACAGACATTGAAACTCCAATAGTTCCGAGTGCTATTAGATCCATCAATTCCTCCATTCACTAAAGATAATATTAGTTTTTTCTCTGAAACTTTTCTTTAAGCTTTCAAATGATTTCTCCATTTTTAAGGTGATTCAGGTACAATACAGGTATTTTTCGGGTTCAGTACTAGTATCAGTCAGGTACAAAATAACAATAATGTATCCAGCCTGGGTCTAGTTGTCATATCGTGGCATTGATCTATACAAAGCTTATTGACATTACCTTCTGTGTTAGAAGTCAAAATAAACTTTGACAAAAGACATTTCTCAAAAAAAGATATACCGTGTCACACAGAAGAGTGTAAGTGTTTGATGAGTGGCTATGGGTAGATGTTATATGTAATGTAGTGCTGCTCTCATCAGGCAATTGATTATTAACAACCTAAGACTTTTCTGTAGACATGCTGAAGTCCACCCCTATATAAAGGTATTTGCAAAAATGAAACACAACATTCGATATTTATCATTGGTTGCTGTTTTCTTTGTTTATTAGCTGCAAGTGAGAATAATAGATGCACTTCTGTTTTCAAACAAACAAATAAATAAATAAATACATATATATATATATATATGTATGTTGGTAACACAGAGATGGCTAGTAACACAGAGATGGATAGATGGCTAGTAACAAAGAGATAGCTAGATGGCTAGTAACACAGAGATGGCTAGATGGCTAGTAACACAGAGATGGCTAGTAACACAGAGGTCGCTAGTAGCACAGAGATGGCTAGAAACACAGAGATGGCTAGAAGCACAGAAATGGCTAGTAACACAGAGATGGCTAGTAGCACAGATATGGCTAGTGACACAGAGATGGCTAGTAACACATAGATGGCTAGTAACACAAAGATGGCTAGTAGCACAGAGATGGATAGTAACACAGAGATGGCTAGTAACACAGAGATGGCTAGTAACACAGAGATGGCTAGTAGCACAGAGATGGATAGTAACACAGAGATGACTAGTAACATAGAGATGGCTAGTAACACAGAGATGGCTAGTAGCACAGAGATGGCTAGTAATGCAGAGATGGCTAGCGGGCTAGTAACACAGAGATGGCTAGATGGCTAGTAACATAGAGATGGCTAGATGGCGAGTAACACAGAGATGGCTAGATGGCTAGTAACACAGAGAAGGCTAGATGGCTAGTAACCAAGAGATGGTTAGATGGCTAGTAACACAGAGAAGGCAAGTAACACAGAGATGGCTAGTAACAAGAGATGGCTAGTAGCACACAGATGGCTAGTAAAAGAGAGATGGCTATTAACACAGAGATGGCTAGTAGCACAGAGATGGCTAGTAACACAGAGATAGCTAGTAACACAGAGATGGCTAGTAGCACAGAGATGGATATTAACACAGAGATGGCTAGTAGCACAGAGATGGCTAGTAACACAGAGATGGCTAGTAGCACAGAGATGGCTAGTAACACAGAGATGGCTAGTAACACAGAGATGGCTAGTAACACAGAGATGGCTAGATGACTAGTAGCACATGGATGGCTAGTAACACAGAGATGGCTAGTAGCACAGAAGTGTCTAGTAATACAGAGATGGCTAGTAACACAGAGATCGCTAGTAACACAGAGATGGCCAGTAAAACAGAGATGGCTAGCAACACAGAGATGGCTACTAACATAGAGTTGGCTAGTAACACAGAGATGGATAGCAACACAGAGATGGTTAGATGGCTAATAACACAGAGATGGCAAGTAGCACAGAGATGGCTAGTAACTCAGAGATGGCTAGATGGCTAGTAACACAGAGATGGCGAGATGGCTAGTAACACAAAGATGGCTAGTAACACAGAGATGGCTAGTAACACAGAGATGGCTAGTAACAAAGAAATGGCTTGTAGCACAGAAATGGCTAGTAACACAGAGATGGATAGTAGCACAGAGATGGCTAGTAACACAGAGATGGCTAGTAACACAAAGATGGCTAGTAGCACAGAGATGGATAGTAACACAGAGATGGCTAGTAACAAAGAGATGGCTTGTAGCACAGAGATGGCTAGTAACACAGAGATGGATAGTAGCACAGAGATGGCTAGTAACACAGAGATGGCTAGTAGCACAGAGATGGCTAGTAACACAGATATGGCTAGTAACACAGAGATGGATAGTAACGCAGAGATGGCTAGTAGCACAGAGTTGGCTAGTAGTATAGAAATGGCTAGTAACACAGAGATGGCTAGTAGCACAGAGTTGGCTAGTAGTATAGAGATGGCTAGTAACACAGAGATGGCTAGTAACACAGAGATGGCTAGCTGGCTAGTAGCACTGAGATGGCTAGTAACACAGAGATAGCTAGTAGCACAGAGGTGTCTAGTAACACAGAGATGGCTAGTAAGACACAGATGGCTAGTAACACAGAGATGGCTAGTAACTCAGAGATGGTTAGATTGCTAGTAACACAGAGATGGCTATTAACACAGAGATGGCTAGTAACACAGAGATGGCTAGATGGCTATTAACACAGAAATGGCTAGATGGCTAGTAACACAGAGATGGCTAGATGGCTAATAACACAGAGATGGCTAGTAACACAGAGATGGCTAGTAACAAAGTAATGGTTAGTAACATAGAGATGGCTAGTAACACAGAGATGGCTAGTAACGCAGAGATGGCTAGTAACACAGAGATGGCTAGATGGCTATTAACACAGAGATGGCTAGATGGCTAGTAACACAGAGATGGCTAGATGGCTAATAACACAGAGATGGCTAGTAACACAGAGATGGCTAGATGGCTATTAACACAGAGATGGCTAGATGGCTAGTAACACAGAGATGGCTAGATGGCTAATAACACAGAGATGGCTAGTAACACAGAGATGGATAGTAGCACAGAGATGGCTAGTAACACAGAGATGGCTAGAAGCACAGAGATGGCTAGTAACACAGAGATGGCTAGTAACACAGAGATGGCTAGTAGTACAGAGATGGCTAGTAGCACTAAATGGCTAGTAACACAGAGATGGCTAGATGGCTAGTAGCACAGAGACGGCTAGTAACACAGAGATGGCTTGTAGCACATAGGTGTCTAGTAACACAGAGATGGCCAGTAATACAGAGATGGCTAGTAACACAGAGATGGCTAGTAACACAGAGTTGGCCAGTAGCACAGAGATGGCTAGTTACACAGAGATGGCTAGTAACACAGAGATGGCTAGTAGCACAGAGATGGCTAGTGACACTGAGATTGCTAGTAACACAGAGATGGATAGTAACGCAGAGATGGCTAGTAGCACAGAGTTGGCTAGTAGTATAGAGATGGCTAGTAACACAGAGATGGCTAGTAGCACAGAGTTGGCTAGTAGTGTAGAGATGGCTAGTAACACAGAGATGGCTAGTAACACAGAGATGGCTAGCTGGCTAGTAGCACTGAGATGGCTAGTAACATAGAGATGGCTAGTAACACAGAGATGGCTAGCTGGCTAGTAGCACTGAGATGGCTAGAAACACAGAGATGGCTAGTAGCACAGAGGTGTCTAGTAACACAGAGATGGCTAGTAACACAGAGATGGCTAGTAACACAGAGATGGCTAGTAACACAGAGATGGCTAGTAGCACAGAGTTGGTTAGTAGTATAGAGATGGCTAGTAACACAGAGATGGCTAGTAACAAAGAAATGGCTTGTAGCACAGAGATGGCTAGTAACACAGAGGTGGATAGTAGCACAGAGATGGCTAGTAACACAGAGATGGCTAGTAACACAAAGATGGCTAGTAGCACAGAGATGGATAGTAACACAGAGATGGCTAGTAACAAAGAGATGGCTTGTAGCACAGAGATGGCTAGTAACACAGAGATGGATAGTAGCACAGAGATGGCTAGTAACACAGAGATGGCTAGTAGCACAGAGATGGCTAGTAACACAGATATGGCTAGTAACACAGAGATGGATAGTAACGCAGATACGGCTAGTAGCACAGAGTTGGCTAGTAGTATAGAAATGGCTAGTAACACAGAGATGGCTAGTAGCACAGAGTTGGCTAGTAGTACAGAGATGGCTAGTAACACAGAAATGGCTAGTAACACAGAGATGGCTATCTGGCTAGTAGCACTGAGATGGCTAGTAACACAGAGATAGCTAGTAGCACAGAGGTGTCTAGTAACACAGAGATGGCTAGTAAGACACAGATGGCTAGTAACACAGAGATGGCTAGTAACTCAGAGATGGTTAGATGGCTAATAACACAGAGATGGCTAGTAACACAGAGATGGCTAGTAGCATAGAGATAGCTAGTAACACAGAGATGGCTAGTAACAAAGTAATGGTTAGTAACATAGAGATGGCTAGTAACACAGAGATGGCTAGTAACGCAGAGATGGCTCGTAACACAGAGATGGCTAGATGGCTATTAACACAGAGATGGCTAGATGGCTAGTAACACAGAGATGGCTAGATGGCTAATAACACAGAGATGGCTAGTAACACAGAGATGGATAGTAGCACAGAGATGGCTAGTAACACAGAGATGGCTAGAAGCACAGAGATGGCTAGTAACACAGAGATGGCTAGTAACACAGAGATGGCTAGTAGTACAGAGATGGCTAGTAGCACTAAATGGCTAGTAACACAGAGATGGCTAGATGGCTAGTAGCACAGAGACGGCTAGTAACACAGAGATGGCTTGTAGCACATAGATGTCTAGTAACACAGAGATGGCCAGTAATACAGAGATGGCTAGTAACACAGAGATGGCTAGTAACACAGAGATGGCTAGTAACACAGAGTTGGCCAGTAGCACAGAGATGGCTAGTTACACAGAGATGGCTAGTAACACAGAGATGGCTAGTAGCACAGAGATGGCTAGTAACACTGAGATTGCTAGTAACACAGAGATGGATAGTAACGCAGAGATGGCTAGTAGCACAGAGTTGGCTAGTAGTATAGAGATGGCTAGTAACACAGAGATGGCTAGTAGCACAGAGTTGGCTAGTAGTGTAGAGATGGCTAGTAACACAGAGATGGCTAGTAACACAGAAATGGCTAGCTGGCTAGTAGCACTGAGATGGCTAGTAACACAGAGATGGCTAGTAACACAGAGATGGCTAGCTGGCTAGTAGCACTGAGATGGCTAGAAACACAGAGATGGCTAGTAGCACAGAGGTGTCTAGTAACACAGAGATGGCTAGTAACACAGAGATGGCTAGTAACACAGAGATGGCTAGTAACACAGAGATGGCTAGTAGCACAGAGTTGGCTAGTAGTATAGAGATGGCTAGTAACACAGAGATGGCTAGTAGCACAGAGTTGGCTAGTAGTGTAGAGATGGCTAGTAACACAGAGATGGCTAGTAACACAGAGATGGCTAGCTGGCTAGTAGCACTGAGATGGCTAGTAACACAGAGATGGCTAGTAACACAGAGATGGCTAGCTGGCTAGTAGCACTGAGATGGCTAGAAACACAGAAATGGCTAGTAGCACAGAGGTGTCTAGTAACACAGAGATGGCTAGTAACACAGAGATGGCTAGTAACACAGAGATGGCTAGTAACACAGAGATGGCTAGTAAGACACAGATGGCTAGTAACACAGAGATGGCTAGTAACACAGAGATGGTTAGATTGCTAGTAACACAGAGATGGCTAGATGGCTAATAACACAGAGATGGCTAGTAACACAGAGATGGCTAGTAGCACAGAGATAGCTAGTAACACAGAGATGGCTAGTAACACAGAGATTGCTAGTAACACAGAGATGGCTAGTAACACAGAGATGGCTCATAACACAGAGATGGCTAGTAAAACAGAGATGGCTAGTATCAAAGAGATGGCCAGTAACACAGAGATGACAAGTAACACAGAGATGGCTAGTAGCACAGAGATGACTACTAACACAGAGATGGCTAATAGCACACAGATGGCTAGTTACACAGAGATGCCTAGTAGCACTGAGATGGCTAGTAACAAAGAGATGGCTAGTAGCACAGAGATGGCTAGTAACACAGAGATGGATAGTATCAGAGAGATGGCTAGTAGCACAGAGATGGCTAGTAGCACTGAGATGGCTAGTAAGACAGAGATGGCTAGTAACACAGAGTTGGCTAGTAACACAGAGATGGTTAGATTGCTAGTAACACAGAGATGGCAAGTAACATAGAGATGGCTAGTAACACAGAGATTGCTAGATGGCTAGTAACACAGAGATAGCTAGATGGCTAGTAACACAGAGATCACTAGATGGCCTGTAACACAGAGATGGCTAGTAACACAGAGATGGATAGTAGCACAGAGATGGCTAGTAACACAGAGATGGCTAGTAGCACAGAGATGGCTAGTAACACAGAGATGGCTAGTAACACAGAGATAGCTAGTAGCACAGAGATGGCTAGTAACACAGAGATGGCAAGATGGCTAGTAGCACAGAGATGGCTAGTAACACAGAGATGGCTAGTAGCACAGAGGTGTCTAGTAACACAGAGATGGTTAGTAACACAGAGATAGCAAGTAACACAGAGATGGCCAGTAATACAGGGATGGCTAGTAACACAGAGATGGCTAGTAACACAGAGATGGCTAGTAACACAGAGATGGATAGTAACACAGAGATGGCTAGTAATTAAGAGATGGCTTGTAGCACTGAGATGGCTAGTAACACAGAGTAGATAGTAGCACAGAGATGGCTAGTAACACAGAGATGGCTAGTAGCACAGAGATGGCTAGTAACACAGAGATGGCTAGTAACACAGAGATTGCTAGCAGCACAGAGATGGCTAGTAGCACAGAGATGGCTAGTAAAACAGAAATGGCTAGATGGCTAGTAGCATAGAGTTGGCTAGTAACACAGAGATGGCTAGTAGCACAGAGGTGTCTAGTAACACAGAGATGGCCAGTAATACAGAGATGGCTAGTAACACAGAGATGGCTAGTAACACAGAGTTGGCCAGTAGCACAGAGATGGCTAGTAACACAGAGATGGCTAGTAACACAGAGATGGCTAGTAGCACAGAGATGGCTAGTAACACTGAGATTGCTAGAAACACAGAGATGGATAGTAACGCAGAGATGGCTAGTAGCACAGAGTTGGCTAGTAGTATAGAAATGGCTAGTGACACAGAGATGGCTAGTAGCACAGAGTTGGCTAGTAGTATAGAGATGAATAGTAACACAGAGATGGCTAGTAACACAGAGATGGGTAGCTGGCTAGTAGCACTGAGATGGCTAGTAACACAGAGATGGCTAGTAACACAGAGATGGCTAGTAGCACAGAGATGGCTAGTAACACTGAGATTGCTAGTAACACAGAGATGGATAGTAACGCAGAGATGGCTAGTAGCACAGAGATGGCTAGTAGTATAGAAATGGCTAGTAACGCTGAGATGGCTAGTAGCACAGATTTGGCTAGTAGTATAAGATGGCTAGTAACACAGAGATGGCTAGTAACACAGAGATGGCTAGCTGGCTAGTAGCACTGAGATGGCTAGTAACACAGAGATGGCTAGTAGCACAGAGGTGTCTAGAAACACAGAGATGGCTAGTAACACAGAGATGGCTAGTAACACAGAGATGGCTAGTAAGACACAGATGGCTAGTAACACAGAGATGGCTAGTAACACAGAGATGGTTAGATTGCTAGTAACACAGAGATGGCTATTAACACAGAGATGGCTAGTAACACAGAGATGGCTAGATGGCTAATAACACAGAGATGGCTAGTAACACAGAGATGGCTAGTAGCACAGAGATAGCTAGTAGCACAGAGATGGCTAGTAACACAGAGATGGCTAGTAACACAGAGATGGTTAGATGGCTAGTAACACAGAGATGGCAAGTAACATAGAGATGGCTAGTAACACAGAGATTGCTAGATGGCTAGTAACACAGAGATAGCTAGATGGCTAGTAACACAGAGATGGCTAGTAACACAGAGATGGCTAGTAGCACAGAGATGGCTACTAACACAGAGATGGCTAGTAACACAGAGATGGATAGTAGCACAGAGATGGCTAGTAACACAGAGACGGCCAGTAATACAGGGATGGCTAGTAACACAGAGATGGCTAGTAACACAGAGATGGCTAGTAGCACAGAGATGGATAGTAACACAGAGATGGCTAGTAACAAAGAGATGGCTAGTAGCACAGAGATGGATAGTAACACAGAGATGGCTAGTAACAAAGAGATGGCTTGTAGCACAGAGATGGCTAGTAACACAGAGATGGATAGTAGCACAGAGATGGCTAGTAACACAGAGATGGCTAGTAGCACAGAGATGGCTAGTAACATAGAGATGGCTAGTAACACAAAGATGGCTAGTAGCACAGAGATGGCTAGTAACACAGAGATGGCTAGATGGCTAGTAGCACAGAGATGACTAGTAACACATAGATGGCCAGTAATACAGAGATGGCTAGTAACACAGAGATGGCTAGTAACACAGAGTTGGCCAGTAGCACAGAGATGGCTAGTAACACAGAGATGGCTAGTAACACAGAGTTGGCCAGTAGCACAGAGATGGCTAGTAACACAGAGATGGCTAATAACACAGAGATGGCTAGTAGCACAGAGATGGCTAGTAACACTGAGATTGCTAGTAACACAGAGATGGATAGTAACGCAGAGATGGCTAGTAGCACAGTGTTGGCTAGTAGTATAGAAATGGCTAGTAACGCTGAGATGGCTAGTAGCAAAGATTTGGCTAGTAGTATAAGATGGCTAGTAACACAGAGATGGCTAGTAACACAGAGATATGGCTAATGCACAGTAGCTTACTGAGATGGCTAGTAACACAGAGCGTATAGTAGTAGCACATAGGTGTCTAGTAACACAGAGATGGCTAGTAACACAGAGATGGCTAGTAACACAGAGATGGCTAGTAAGACACAGATGGCTAGTAACACAGAGATGGCTAGTAACACAGACATGGTTAGATTGCTAGTAACACAGAGATAGCTAGTAACACAGAGATGGCTAGTAGCACAGAGATAGCTAGTAACACAGAGATGGCTAGTAACACAGAGATGGCTAGTAGCACAGAGATAGCTAGTAACACAGTGATGGCTAGTAACACAGAGATGGCTCGTAACACAGAGATGGCTAGTAACACAGAGATGGCTAATAACACAGAGATTGCTAGTAACACAGAGATGGCTAGTAACACAGAGATGGCTAGTAACAAAGAGATGGCTAGTAGCACAGAGATGGCTAGTAACACAGAGATGGATAGTATCAGAGAGATGGCTAGTAGCACAGAGATGGCTAGTAGCACTGAGATGGCTAGTAACACAGAGATGGCTAGTAAGACACAGATGGCTAGTAACACAGAGATGGCTAGTAGCACAGAGGTGTCTAGTAACACAGAGATGGCTAGTAACACAGAGATGGCTAGTAACACAGAGATGGCTAGTAAGACACAGATGGCTAGTAACACAGAGATGGCTAGTAACACAGAGATGGCTAATAACACAGAGATGGCTAGTAACACAGAGATGGCTAGATGGCTATTAACACAGAGATGGCTAGATGGCTAGTAACACAGAGATGGCTAGATGGCTAATAACACAAAGATGTCTAGTAACACAAAGATTGGCTAGTAGCACAGAGATAGCTAGTAACACAGAGATGGCTAGTAACACAGAGATTGCTAGTAACACAGAGATGGCTAGTAACACAAAGATGGCTAGTAACACAGAGATGGCTAGTAAAACAGATATGGCTAGTAAGACAGAGATGGCTAGTAACACAGAGATGGTTAGTAACACAGAGATGGTTAGATGGCTAGTAACACAGAGATGGCAAGTAACATAGAGAAAGATGGCTAGTAACACAGAGATTGCTAGATGGCTAGTAACACAGAGATATTGCTAGATGGCTAGTATTATTCCCACAGAGATCAGATAGATGGCCTGTAACACAGAGATGGCTAGTAACACAGAGATGACTAGTAGCACAGAGATGGCCAGTAACACAGAGATGGCTTGTAACAAAGAGATGGCTAGTATCACAGAGATGGCTATTAGCACTGAGATGGCTAGTAACACAGAGATGGCTAGTAACACAGAGATGGCTAGTAGCACATAGATTGCTAGTAACACTGAGATGGCTAGTAATACAGAGATGGCTAGTAACACAGAGATGGCTAGTAACACAGAGATGGATAGTAGCACAGAGATGGATAGTAACACAGAGACGGCTAGTAGGACAGAGGTGTCTAGTAACACAGAGATGGCTAGTAACACAGAGATCGCAAGTAACACAGAGATGGCCAGTAACACAGGGATGGCTAGTAACACAGAGATGGCTAGTAACACAGAGATGGCTAGTAGCACAGAGATGGCTAGACGGCTAGTAACACAGAGATGGCAAGTAACACAGAGATAGCTAGTAACACAGAGATTGCTAGATGGCTAGTAACACAGAGATGGCTAGATGGCTAGTAACACAGAGATGGCTAGTAGCACAGAGTTGGCTAGTAGCACAGAAATGGCTATTAACACAGAGATGGCTAGTAGCACAGAGATGGCTAGTAACACCGAGATGGCTAGTAGCACAGAGATGGCTAGTAACACAGAGATGGCTAGTAGCACAGAAATGGCTAGTAACTCAAGAGATGGCTAGTAACGCAGAGATGGCTAGTAGCACAGAAATGGCTAGTAACACTGAAATGGCTAGTAACACAGAGATGGCTAGTAACACAGAGATGGCTAGTAGATCGTTGATCAGTTATTTTGGCCAGCATTTATATAGTTGTTGTTTTTTTTTGGGAGGGGGGGATCTACTAAAATGTGAGAGTCAAACAACATAAATAAATACATTCATTCCATGGAAATAATCAAAATGTAAAAAAAATTTTGTTAATAATACTTTCGCTAAAACATTTAATCTATGTTTATACATGATATTTTTTATATCTTAAAGTAAAAATTGATATTCACAAATAAATGGAAACGAACATTTATGTGAGCAAAAGAAAGATAGATTAATAACAAGAGAGAGAGAGAGAGAGAGAGAGAGAGAGAGAGACAGACAGACAGACAGAGAGAGAGAGAGAGAGAGAGAGAGATGGAGCGAGAGGGAAAGAGTTGGAGAAGGTCAGAGAGAGAGAGAGAGACAGAGAAAGAGAGAAATAGGAAGAAAAAGTAGATGGGGGGGAGGAAGAGAGAACTTAAAGAATAAAAATAGCATCTAAATTACAGAGCACTTAAATAACCTGTGTATTAAAATACTCTGTGGACAAAATTACTCTTCGTACTTGACAGTGTTTGTAAATAGAATTCTGGGTTACACACATATAGCAACACATTACATATACAAGTCTATTATAACATTTGTTTAATCATCTTCCAAATAAGGTCTAACAATGTTTTGGAAAAAGAAATCTATATAGTTGTTTACTCTGTCTTAAAAGTAAACATTAGATAGCGGTTTTGACATGTTTTTGTTATGACGATAATGGCAACAAAATGTAAACAATTTTAACCCTCATGTAAGTTATAAACAAGACTCATCCATGTTACTCTCCTCTCATGACTGACACACTCCACTATTCATCCATCTGGACACTCGGATACCCATCATCCATCAATATATTTAATCGGACACAATACACCACATCATCCAATCTGGACAAATAGACGCATGGCGACATCCAACTGCCGAACACAATATACATTTCATCTGGACAGTCGATACAATATAAAATTAATTTCATTTAGGCAGTCGTACACAATATACATTTCATCTGAACAGTCGATACAATATAAAATTAATTTCATTTAGGCAGTCGTACACAATCCTTCCAACTAAACTAACGGACATATTGTACCATCCACCTGGACAGGCATACACAATTCACTATATACCAGCCACCTATCTGGACTAATGGACAGACTGCAACATTCAGCTAAACAATCATTAAAACCTGCACTATATTAGATTAGCCATTCGGAACAGGATAGAGGTAGTCGGCGATAGACAATGCCTGTCTAGGTCAGTGACATGTTAGAACGTTATATATTATCGTGAAAATAACAGTTGAAAATAGCTGAGCACATGACATTAAACTTTATTTATAACCCAATAGCGAATTGATTGTACCCTCCCACCCCCCATCCTTCCCAGTCTTACTCTGTTAAAAATAAAACCCTGTTAGTGAGAAGCATGTCTACTAGAACCCTGTTAGTGAGCAGCATGTTTCCTAGAACCCTGTTAGTGAGCAGCATGTCTCCTAGAACCCTGTTAGTGAGCAGCATGTCTCCTAGAACCCTGTTAGTGAGAAGCATGTCTACTAGAACCCTGTTAGTGAGCAGCATGTCTACTAGAACCCTGTTAGTGAGAAGCATGTCTACTAGAACCCTGTTAGTGAGAAGCATGTCTACTAGAACCCTGTTAGTGAGAAGAATGTCTACTAGATAGGGATGTTATGTTATGCCATTTTTTCTAACTAGATTAACAATA
>JAGDYQ010000055.1:1785846-1803390 GCA_021962125.1 Bulinus truncatus
TATTCTGTACTAATCTAGATTAATTTTGACTGTGTTGTGACTCTCTAAAGTATTTTTACTTTAGAAAAAACAAAACAAATTTCAGCTTTCACAGGACCACCTCTGGATTAGTCAAATAGGATCTTTGTTAATGTTATTGATAGGGTTTCTTTTTGTTTCTGTGATAATTTATTTTTGTTTTAAAGTGTATCGGCTGAGTTTATTACGTGTATTTAAAAATTCCCATTCAAATAAAAAAATTATCTCTCATGTAAGTATTTTTTTTTTCTTAATGGAATTTTTTTTTTTTTTTTTTACAGCTGGCACAAATGTGTTGCGTGAACATCTTGTAGATGATCTTGATTATGTTTTGCTACCAAGTGAAGCATATGCTAAACTAGCATCATGGTATGGTGTTACCCCTAGGCAGGTATATTTATTTTTCACTTTTTTCTCCGAGTTCTTCAATTTATGCAAAATATATTATTTTAATCTCACATAAAATAATTATGGAAAACTATATTAATTTTAAGGAACCTTTTGTTCTGTTTTATGTTCGCATAAATTAGTCTTGTCTGTTTATTCTAAGGAACCTATTGTTCGGAAGGTTATAGAACAAGGAATGTTTGTAAAGCATTGTAAAGTAGAAGTGTATTTAATGGAACTCAAATTGTGTGAAAATTCAGACACAGCCACTGTGATAACTCATGCTTTCAGTAGGGCAGATACAATAGGTTTGTTTTTTTTTTTTTCATGGATTTAAATACACACAACATTTTTCATAAAACTATATATTCATTTTTTTTCTATCTATAAATAATTGATAATGTTGTGAATTAAAAAATATTATACATGTTAAACCAAATTATCTATTTGTTTTTTCAGCTACTATTGAACAAGAAATGCGAATAATTTTTCCATTCCTGAAGAAAAAGTTCGTTTATGGAATCGCTACATGAGCAATACCTATGAGCTTTTAAGTAAAAAGGAAGTTACTTTACAAGATGCTGGTTTATATCAAGGACAGGTAAATAGTGAAAAAACAGGTTTAGTTGTTATTCTAAAATTCACCCTGATCAAAATTTTTAAAGCTATCCATTCATTTAGATGTTTTATCACAGATAAATAGTTCCCAATGTGCTGATAAATATGTGTGTTTTCCAATTCCTGTATCAAAGATGTTTTTTGTTATTATTTGATTGTGACTGTATTTTTAGGTAATTGTTGTTGAAGTGAAAAATGATGACGGTAACTGGCCAAGGCAAGCGAAAGGTATTATAATTACATTACTATTTTGACCTGGGTGATAGCATTTGTATAGGTATAGATAGTATTGGCTAACAATAGATTTACAATAGAACACAAGAATGAATTTATAAATCAAACCTTTTATCAAACACTTCAGTATTGTAGGATTAAGATCACCAACACCCACTTCATAACCAGAAAGATCACGTTCTATTACAAAGCTTTGCAGACTCTTTTTTTCCCATTACACACCTTTTGTTTTATCACCCAGGCACTTCTGGTCTGCTTCCTCCCCACCTTCCTTCACCCCCATTAGCATGCATACTTTAGGGCATATGACCTTTCCAATTTGAATTTTGACCTCATCTTAGTAAATTATAATATAAACTAGTATTCATACCTACTCTACTGTCTGGTGGCGAGCCTTTGCATATCATAATTTATATACATTAAAATCAGATCTTCAAAAGCGCCCAGTGCTAAATCTTTACTCCTTTTCTCTAATCCATATTCTCTTTCCTTTCTATTTCATATTCCATCCACCCCCTCACTTTTTGTATTCTCTCTCCTATTTTGTATTCCCTCTCCTGCCCTGCCTATAATGGTGACCCTGTTTGTAAATGTAATTGAAATTCCTGTCCATATTCTGCATTCTCTTTTCAAACATTAAATGTTGTCTTTTCTCTAAACATAACCCTATACAGTAAAAACTCCCCCCCCCACTTTTCCTTGCCCAAGAAAAAAAAAGATTTATTATTCAAAACATTATTACCATTCAAAATTAAAAAAAAACACTAGTGCAGATTAAGAAAAAAAGATTTGTTAATCAGTCATTGGAGACATAGATTTTAACTTAACACAAAACTAATCAGTCCTTTACAAAACAATCCTGGAGACATACTTTCACCCCTTTACTATTTTAATTTTAACACTATCTTTTAAAATAAATAATATAGTACAAATAATTACATAAAGTCATTATTACTATTTGGTGCAAATTAATCTTCTTCTTCTTCCTTTGGCTCTACAGCCCATTTGCCCTGGCTTGCCATGACTCTTCTCCACTTTGCCCAATCCAGTCGGCTTCCTCCTCTCTCACTCCCCTACTTCCTCTAACCATCTGCTTCTTAGGCCCTTAGGCCTTTTCTCATTGGGTGTTGCCTTTTAAATTGCTTTTGGACTTCTGTTGTTTTCCATTCTTTCTATGTGCCCTACCCACCTCAATCTATTCATTTTGATTTCAGCTGTTATATTTGGTTCTTTGTATTGGTTCCACTTCTCCACTCATTATTGTCCTTTACTGGCCCATATATTGTCCTAAATATTTTCCTTTTCCAAGTGTTTAGCATATTTTCTGCTTGTTTGCTGATGGTCCATGTTTCACTACATATGTTACTTCTGGTCGGATCATTGTCTTGTATATGGTTTTTTAAGTTTTCTGGAGATCTGTCTGTTTTTCAGTATTTTATGCCGTGTGTAATATATTCTGTTCCCTACTTCTAGTCTGTTTTTGATCTCTATCATTATATCATTTCTAACTTATGGTTGATCCCAGGTATTTAATGTTTTCTATTCTTTCAAATGTTCTGTCACTAATTTTGAATGATTAAACAAAAAAAAAGTGTATTAATGTTTAATCATATTGTTAATATTTTATTACTGTCTTTTTCATCACTTCATTTAATAACTAAAATTCTTGTACAATTATGAACATTTCTTATATACACTTAACTCTCTTCTTGAGAGAAGTTTTGCATCAATTTATTGCGATTTTAAACTATTTTAACATGTTGCATGGTCTCATTGGTGAGATTAGAGTTGCTTTAGCTGATCATACATTGGGAGTTTAACCCATAGTTATCTTGTTATCTCTACTTTTATTATACTTTTGCTTTGAGCTTCTAAATAAACTATTCATGTCAAACCACTCAGAAGATTTAATAATTAAAAATTCGATTTATACCATCTTTGAAGGTTTACTCCAACACATAATAATTTTCAATGTAATAATTATCAAGCTTTATATGTATAACATTTTTTACATAATTTTTTTTTCAGTGCTAGTACGTACAGTTCCAATTATTCTTCCCCCAGGTAATCATACTTTATTTCTTTTTAGAAAAAAGTATTGAATAGACAAACAATCTACTTTGCAATTATAATTCTTTTTATTTGTGATTAAAAAAATATTTTTTTTAACTTTTCATCTCTTTCAGTCCTTATGTAAATTAACATGTAACAATTTTTCAAGTAATTTATTTTGTTATTTAATCATGCTTAGATACAATGATGTAAGTAAACCTTATACTTTAGTGTATTATTTTTCCAGAGGCTCTGGTTATAGTGGTGCTAGTGGTTCATCTAACTATGATTCAGGGAATCAGGTGTCAAGTACTAATGTTTATAGCAGCAACAGTGCTAATAATTATTACAACAGTTACAGTGATCGCAGTGGGAGCAGCAAACCTGGTTTGTGTGGGCTTGCCAATCTTGGCAATACATGCTTCATGAATTCTGCATTACAGGTTGTTTAAAATGATTGTTACTGTTCTTGTTAACAGTTAATTTTTTTAAAACCTAAACATGTTCAAAGAAATTAAAATTTAACATAGTTTTAAAAGCAAATAATTTTTCAATAACTCATCAGTATTTAGAAACATTTCATTCTTGTATAAACATGAAATGAATATTTATCAACAGTGTATGCTTAATGTTAGCCGGTTAACAGAGTATATGTTGAGTAATAAATGGGAGAAAGAATTAAATAAAGAAAACCCATTGGGAATGAAAGGGGAAATTGCTATTACTTATGCTGAGCTTGCTAAAGATGTATGGTCAGGACAGCGAAGTTACACAGTGCCTAGAAATTTCAAGGTAATACTTTCTTTTTTAATGTAGTACTGATGCTAGAAAAAATTTACATTAAAATTATTTTAATCTGGCCATTACTGATATCTGTTGATTACTATTAAACTATTACAATGGTCACAAAAGGGTTCTACCATATTAAGGGACTCATACATTAGTAAGCCATCTAAGGGGGAACTGTAGGGGGAAGTCTGTTAGTTGTCCCATTAAGTACACTCAAATATTTCTTTTTGTTTGACTTTATCAGGTTGCAGTGGGCAGGTTTGCTCCTCAGTTTTCAGGTTACCAGCAACAGGACTCACAGGAATTGATGGCATTTTTGCTGGATGGACTTCATGAAGATTTAAATAGAATTAGAAAAAAACCTTATATAGAACTTAAAGATTCAGGAGGTAGACCAGACAAGGTATGTACTGAAGTTACTTTGTATGTTTATAATAAGTGAATTCCTCCAAACGAAAATAAGTGAAGGCTTTAAGAGTTTGAGCTCAGAGACTAACAGGCTTTTTTCATATCATCTTTTGATATTTTTTTTCAGATTGTTGCTAAGGAAGCCTGGGACAATTATAAAAAAAGGAATGATTCAGTGATAGTAGATATATTTCATGGACTTCTAAAATCAACTGTTAGATGCCCAGACTGTGAGAAAATTTCTGTTACTTTTGATCCATTTTGTTATCTTTCTCTACCACTTCCTGTAAAAAAAGAACGACAGATGGAAGTCATATGGGTACCTCTGCCACCTGAAAAAAAACCTATGCAGGTAAATTATTATTAAATATGAATTATGAAAACCTAGTGATGAGATTTTTTTAAAACTACCACCTTGAATAAAAAAAAAACTATTCGTAAAATATTGTTTATAGTTCCTAATTAAAGTTTATAGAATGTTAATCAATGAAGTTATGGTTTGGACTGATTTCTTTTGCTTTTGGGATTGCATCATCTCTAGATTTTATTGAATAATTGATAGAGAATATTGAAAATATATATTTTTTACATATTAATTTCCAGCTCAAAGTGACTGTGCCTAAAACTGGCAGCATTCGAGACCTGTGTTTAGCTTTAGAAAGCCTAGTAGATGTCTCCTCAGATAAGGTAATTGAAATAATTTATTCTTTGTCCTCTTATTTGACATCTCTTTTTGAAATTATTTCTTTATAATTAAATACTTATTGGTTTGCTGGGACTTAATACCAGTTAAAAAATTGGATTTTTTTTAAATAATGTTAATGTCGTTTAATTTATATTTCTGTGGTTCTTGTAATTTTATAATGACACTTTAATACTTATTTCTTTTGCCTTTAGGCACACGTTAGTAAGCTCTAATTAGTATTTTTTTTTTCCTTTTTACTACAAATGCCAGTAGTATTGTTTAAAATTAATTTCACACCGTACAAAAGATTGATTTATGTAACCTATTAGTAAAGTTTCCATCTCTTAAGGACCATCGGGACAGATGAAGTATAGAACTCATCTGTTTCTGTAGCCACTGCATATGAAAGGCCTTTACTCCCAATTAAATACTGGGGCTTGGGGACTTTCACCAGGACCTGAAAAAAAATCCAGTGGTTCTCACTGAGTATCAAACCAGAGACCCTAAGTCGACATTGAGCCACCAGTTGCATAGGGATCCTTTTATCGAAATTAACTTTTAGGAAATGATATTTAAAATAAACTCTAGTTCAGATATAATTGGACTTCTGATTACTTCCCGCTTGACCCTCTAGAAAATGAACCCTGTGTTCACATTGTTTCTCAATTTAAAAACTAACATTATTAATATGCATGTACTAGCTGTACCCCGCAGAACCTTAGTCTTGATTGGTAGGCAAGGTTATATTTGGTTTCTGGCAGATCCGATTTTTTCATGATTGTATTTTAAACTGGAATACTGTTGTATTAATTCTTTACTTTCGATTTAATGCAGAACCTAAATCGCTATTATGGTATTAAATTTTTTATTAGTTTTAATTTCACCTAGTACATGTATTACTGTTAACAAATTTCATTTGTCAGTTTATTACTTTTTTCCCAGATGGTGGTAACTGATGTTTATAATCATAGATTTCATAAGATTTTTAGTATGGAAGAAGGTGTACATCATATTCTTGATAGAGATGATATATTTATGTAGGTATAGTTCCCTGCTTAGATTTGTACTTAAATATTGCTTGAAAGCTTTTTAATTTTAAGATTAATTGCTGTCACCATTTTTAACATGAATTAAACACTAAAAGCAATTAATTTTGTTTAATTTTTTTCCCCAAAGATATGAGATTCCAAATAACAATATAGAAGATCCTAATATAATGATTCTGCCAGTTTACCTTAGAGATAAAATGTAAGTATTGTAATGTCCAGTTTTTTTCTTACCTATGGTATAACTTAGATTTTAACATGACAGATGTAGAAAATATACATGCTGTTAATCATCTAATACAGTGATGGGTGAAACAAATTGATCTCAGGTTGACTTAGTTTAAAATCCTGAAATGTTCAAATAAGCACGATTTCCATTCATATGAATGGAAAATAACTTTCATTCACTTGCTTGCCTTGCCAATAGACAGTTTTGTTTTAAATGTTTTCATAGGCCTAAACATTACATTAGCAATATGTTCCTTTCCCTGTATTGCCACAGTCAATTCATTTAATTTTTCAAGTATGTCAAATGCAATCATCACTCCTCACATTTCATATTGGTCACAAAATTCCAGAAAGAGATTCCCAAAACTAACACCCATTAGACCATTGAGGTACATCACAATGCTATACCCCTACCTCCATATTCTCAAGTAGAGAATGAATTGTCGATGGTTAAGCGCCCTAGCTCTGATAGTATTCACTCATTCATTATAGGATCATTAACTAGTGCAGCTTTACAAAAACTTTCCTGGAATACTCTACGTTTTCATTCTCACCAGGTTTCATTGAAAATCTGTAAGCATTCATATCAAATCGTCTAAATAGTCTCAAACTCTTCCCCCCCCCCATCTGACTGGGTAATTAAATAACAACTAACCAGATTAACCTGTTGCTATCTCTAATGCCTCACAACTGGTACACTCCTGGTCCAGTACTGAATGGGTCACTTGATGTAATTGGACATGTTATTATTACTTCTGCATATGTACCCTACCTTATCCTATATCTTGATTTTTAGTTTGAGTTGGTTCGTATTGTAAATATGTTTAAGTACCCCAGTACCTAAAAAAAAACATTGTTTGAAACCAATGATATTTAATTATAAATGATATTTTTAACAGTTACAGTGTACGTCAGTCAGATCACAACTCTGTGTCCAGTCAGCCTTTGTTTGATCATCCTATGCTACTAGCTGTTCCAAGAAACTCCTGTACATATGATAAACTTTATCATCTTTTATTGCAAAGAATGTCGTATGTATCAACTTTCTTTATGCAGAATTCATTTTAAAAATATTGATTGTAACTTTCAACATAACTAATTTATTGTTCATTTTTTTTTCATTTGCTTTCATACTCACAAAATATTATCCATTTAACTTTATTAGTTTACACATAGCAGGGTCCCATGAGGGCTGCACTGGCTTCATTGTGTTGTCATGATGGTTGCTCATGAAACACAATTGGAGTAATTTAATAAAAAATGTTTTGCAGGTTATTTTAACTATGTATAAGCATTATGGGGCCACGATAAAAAGAAATGTATTTTACCTTATCCATATCATTTCCTCTAAGAGTGAGTAAAAAAAATGTTTAAAGCAGGGGTGGGCAAACTTTTTCTATGGAGGGCCACATTGAAAACTTTATGGTTATCGACGGGCAGCATATATATTTTGTCTACTTCAATTACAATTTACAACGTATGAAAATATTTTTTGATGATAATAACCATGTATTGGCCATTTTATTTCTCATTAGCACTATATTATGCATGCACATTACATTTTAAAATACAAACTAAATCAGTTGCTAATTTGGTAATAAGACTTTACTATTCATAATTATTTCATCAAAAGTGTATTGGTACATGTCATAATAATTATATTGATGAAGAAACTAACTTTAACTAATATTCTTGAGCCTTAAAATATTTTATATTCCTAGATTCTAATCAAATAGTTGGAAAAAATTAAAAACATAGAGAAAACTTAAAAACAAAAAAATCAAGATCGACATAGGATCAGAACATGTACATGCATACGGACCGCAGAATATACTGCAGACAGGCTGCATGCGGCCCGCAGGCCATAATTTGCCCACCTCTGGTTTAAAGTATAGAAAATTGAATGTGTTAGCATCGGGAAAAAAAAAATAGGTAAAAAGACTTAAATGAAACTTTGGTCCATTTATACACATGTGCAGGCAAAGTGCTGCCATTTTGACTTGCCTGATATACACAGTACCTCAAAGCTGTCATAAGTTGAAACGAGCTTGATACATGATTGTAATGTGACATATTTAGAAAATTACTTAGAATTATAGAGAGTAACCAGCATTGTGCAGGTTAAGGACTGTCTCCTCTGTAATTCCAGCTAACTCTGTTTCCTTGTATTATTCTTTTTGTAGAAATAACCTATAGCAGTGATGCATGTAGGGCACTACAATACCCCCAGAGGTGGTAATGGGTTTTATGCTAAATCAAGAAAAAAACTTTCCTCCCCACAGTCATAGGATTATCATTCTGCAGGCACAAATGTTTCAGTTTATCGTAAAGATATTTCAAATATTTACAATGTTCAAGATTTGTATGTATAGAATATAATAAAAAAAAAAAACTTAAATTTAGGCTCAATGTTATATAGGGGAGGTTTAAGAATTTTAGAAAGGGGTTTGGATAGTTACTAAGTTGTTTGTTATGTAATAGAAAGTTAAGCATAGTAAAAAGATTATTATTCTCTGAGGCTGTCAGATTATTTAGTCTTTGTCTTTCAGTCTGTGCTAGTTTTAAACTAGGCTAAACTTGTGAAGATCTCTTATGCAATAAGGAGATTTTTGAATTTCTTCCTCTGATGATTTTTTAAGGAATTTTTTTTTTCACTTAATAATAAAAAAAAGGTTATTTTACTATTAATATTTATTTTTAGTCGCTATGTAAAGATGCCTGAAGCTGGTGATGATTGGCAAGAGGAATCCCCAGAGGATGTAGAAGTAAATAAAGATGATGATTCATCCACTGAAAACTCCTCTGCTGGTGCTTGCAATGGAAATTTTGTTGGGCATGGTTCAGAGGCTAGTAATGGCAATGGACATGACGCTGCAGGTAAATTTGCTATTGCGGAATAATTATTACTTGGTGAAATCAATATTTAGTAAGAAGTGTGGCACTGAAAATAGCTTTGTGATTAGGTCAAACAAATGATCCTTGACAGCCTATTTTTTTTTTATTAGATTGATAATTTAAAGAAAAGTTGTTAAGTTTCCCTTATAAAGCCCATACAGACCACTGGGACAGTAGAGTTTTTTTTCTGTAGCCACGGTTATTCAGGATTGTGTGGTGAGTACAATGCCCAACCACCTTCGCTTCTTCCAACAAATTTTGGGTACCCATTTTCTTAATTTGGGTGGACTTAAGAACATCGATTGGACCAGAAAAAATACTAGGCTCTCACTGTAGCTCGAACTCTGTTACCAGTTGAGCTCTCTACCAAACTGCCACTCTGCCCCTCTGTTACCAGTTGAGCTCTCTACAACACTGCCACTCTGCCCCTCTGTTACCAGTTGAGCTCTCTACCACACTGCCATTCTGCCCCTCTGTTACCAGTTGAGCTCTCTACCACGCTGCCACTCTGTCCCTCTGTTACCAGTTGAGCTCTCTACCACACTGCCACTCTGCCCCTCTGTTACCAGTTGAGCTCTCTACCACACTGCCACTCTGCCCCTCTGTTACCAGTTGAGCTCTCTACCACACTGCCCCTCTGTTACCAGTTGAGCTCTCTACCACACTGCCCCTCTGTTACCAGTTGAGCTCTCTACCAAACTGCCACTCTGTCCCTCTGTTACCAGTTGAGCTCTCTACCAAACTGCCACTCTGCCCCTCTGTTAGCAGTTGAGCTCTCTACCACACTGCCACTCTGTCCCTCTGTTAGCAGTTGAGCTCTCTACCACACTGCCACTGTCCCTGATAATTTATATAAATGGTTAAAATGAAAAACAAATTGAGGCTTTAGTTGTCAAAGAATATAATTACGTCAGTTTTTTTTCTAAGTAATCACCTTTTAAAACTAATCCTTGCCTTGTTATTAATTTTTATTTATAAATACATCTACATGGTTACATTTGATTTTAAAGGAAAAATTTTCAGTAGTTCCAATAAACTATTCAGAAACTTAATTTTAAAAAAAATATTTTGTATAAATTTTATTTCTTGGCAAACTCAGATTTAGAAATGGAAACAGTTGGTGGGCATGGTGAAGGTGAGGATTCTTCAAATAATAAAGATGATACTGTAGCCTCTTGCTCTACAGCGCGACCATTACATAAAGGAAAACGTATCTTCACACTGCAAGCAGCTAATAGTTTTGGCCGTGATGAAACTGGCACCGTTTTGGTAGATGATGGCAGACCCCTTGCACTAACAAGTAAGTTTTCTTAATTTTACTTCAGCATACATTCCTTTCAATATGAGACTATAATTAGATAATTGGAATAAAAATTAATTTTCCTTGACAGAGTGTTGCACAATTCTGTACATATTTTTTTCTCTATTTTATTTTTCTTCAGTAACTTCATTCATAGAAAAGGCTGCTTTTTATTTTGAAACATAAAAGACTTTAAGAACAAATATCAATATATCTCCAATACCTCTTTTTTTACAAAATTATTATTTAAACATAATACTTTTCTAACTTGTGTAATATTTACATAAATTTACATAACATTGGTTGACTAATTGTGCAACACTTATGCATTGACAGTCAGTGTTATGGATTAAGCAATAGTAAAGAAAAACGATTGTGGTAAGAGAGGGGGATTGGGTAAAAAGTGTTATATAATAGGCGAATGACTCCAAACCAGATACCAAAATTACATTTAGCCACATAATGTGCCAGTACAGGGTGTTCTTGACAGTAATAACTGTTGAAACTGTTTAGCTTTAGTAAAACATGATTGTATTGATTGGGTAGGGACTTGATGAAAACTTACTTATCGTATTTTGCAAAGGTGGTAATTAACAGCATAATTTAATAAATAGCGATGTTAGTGTTTGGGTTATTCAAAATAAATATTGTGATTTGGGAAAGGTAGTATTTAAATATTTAATCAGAAATATTCCAAGAGAAGATTAAAAACCGGGATTTAATAAATTACCAATGAAAATGATTTTTTTTTAATTTACATAATATTTATTCATGCATTATAAGATAAATAATTTTGGACAGTTTGAGTGAAATTGCTGAATTATTTGTGCATTTATATCTATAATGAACAAAATGCACAAAGGAGACTGAAAAAAAAAAAGTGCAGCCGCTCCTCCCTCTCCATTTTAATTGGTGAAAATTTTCGGTATAACTAATAAATACAAAGTTCCTCCTAATATCGTGATACCATTTCAATGTAATTTGCTATTTTTAGAATCAGCTTGTGTTTTTTTTTTGTTATTTTGTTGTACAGTGTATAAAGCTCAACTGTTTCAAGTGTCACTTTAGATCTTCCTTTTTTTAGAAGGTTAATGCTTTTACATAAATGTTATAGCATGTATTTAAATTTTTGGTTTACATTTGCAGACCGGACATACGTAGCTGTTGATTGGAGCAAAGCTGCAAAGGACAGATTTTTTGATGAAAAGGCAGCTGAGGTAAAATTTAATTTTATAAATGCAACAAACTTATAAAGCTTATTATTAGACAGAAAACTGTTAACCTTAGAATTTTTTTTCTCTCTTTTTTTTTATAAATGTTGTAAATCATTCAGCCCCAAATTATTTTCACTGTTGAACAGTTTTTTTTTCCCCTTGATTCTACTTATATGTTTCAGAAAATGTGTTTTATTTATGATAATTTTTAAACTAATCACAATGTATTGTACATAATAGGAAAGAAAATTAGGTCTTTAAATATAGTCGTATTAAGGTTTTTTAATTATATTTTTACACTAAAAAATTCTCTGTATAAAAATAAGTCAAAATTTTTACTAGAACTAAATGTAAAAATATTTAATAAAATTTCAACATATAAACACATATATAAAACTAATCTATGTCCAATACTAAATAAAATAAATTGAACTAAATTTATCATGATTTGAATGAACTCTGAACTTGGGCGACATTGAGGAACAAATAGTTATTATGTATTTGTTTTTGACAATTGCAATGTTATTTTTTTGCTGCAATATATTAATCATGCAGTCTGTTATTCTTGATGATCTGTAATAGTCACTTGTTTTTTGTTTTATTTTGTATATTTATAACGAGCCCTGTTTTTTGTCTGGTCTACAAAAGGTTGGATCCGTTTGCTAATTCACTATTTTTACAACAAATTATTTTAAATATCAAACAGTATTTGAGCTAAAGAAAAGGCTTTACTGTGTATCGTTTTTACCAAACTGGTTAAATATCAACTGATCTTAAACTTGTCAATGGCTGTCATAAATCTGTACAATTAAAAACAAATATAGCCAAAGAATTAAGCTTCATTTAATTAAAATAAAGCTAAATAGTAGTTTAGTATTTTAAAATCATTACTTTGCAAATTAATTCTGTAGTTCCACTAATTTCATTGTTTATATCATTGGCCGCTGACAGCAGCCTGTGGACAAAATTGAATGAGTCATTGGTCGCTCCCAGTGGCGCTGAATGTGTTTAACATTCAACATACTTTAAAATCTTCACATTAGTGATCAATGTTATTCTGTGTCTAGGAATTTGAAGAACATGACAGCATGAAGGCCAAACAGAAGAAAACAGTGATGCAGCTTGACGACTGCCTGAAACTTTTTATGAAAGAAGAACAACTTAGTGATAAAGATCCCTGGTCAGTTTTATTTGCTTTTTTTAACAAAATAACAAAAATTTGGCTTATGTATTATTGTTTTATGCTTAAATATTAAATATTTTTTGGTAAGAATAATTTTTTATTGGTAATATGATATGAACAAATATTTTAAAATTATCCGCGGGCCTTCTGCCTTGCACTTAGCCATTAAGGCATCCTTCTGACAGGCAGAAAAGAATTCCTTTCCTTGGCCTTCTATTGAGATGTTTGTTTTATGTTCGTAGGTTTTGTCCAGACTGTAAACAACATAAGCAAGCAACAAAAAAATTTGATCTGTGGTCTTTACCTGATGTCCTCATTATTCACTTAAAGAGATTCTCATACAACAGATACTGTAGAGATAAAATAGATGTTCTTGTTGAATTTCCAACGCAGTAGGTTATTTGCCATCATTTTATCTAGATTTGATTGGAAACATTTTTTTTTTAGTATTGTTGAACTTCTTCATAGTTTATTAGTCTCATAATAAAAAAAAAATCTTTTTTTAGTGGTTTGGATCTACGCAAGTATATTATCAATGAAGAGTCCAATGAATGTGATGTTTATGATCTCATAGCAGTAACCAATCATTATGGTGGACTTGGTGGTGGTCACTGTAAGTTGCATGCATATCATGTGTGTGTAATGTTATTAACATTTTATATTTAAGGATGGCCAAAATAATATTGTTTTAAGTTAATTTGTATGTTTTTAATGTATTACTTGAGAACTGATAGAATGATATCAAACACTAGTTGTCTGGATGTTTATATTTATAAATTTATTTCTCCTAAACAGAACTACATGTGATTAAAACTTACTTATTTAATTAGCTTTATAGAGACTAAATTCATTGTAAACTCATTTGTCAGTTCATTCCATTTATCTTGTCTAATAGGCTACTCACTCACTGAAAATTAAGTCTGCTTTATTTGAAACATTTTCTTACAGAACATTTTTAACTCTAATAACCAACTTTTTTTTTGACGGTAGTCATTAGTAGCGCTGTTATTGAGTTTAAAAAAATAGTATTATTTATATTAGTTAAGTAACATTTTTCTTGGATCGGCATTTAAACTTTGCTTTCTTCTATACAGACACAGCCTATGCTATGAACAAAGATGATGGTAACTGGTACTACTTTGATGATTCTAATGTTTCCAATGCCACTGAAGAATCAGTAGTTGTAAGTGAACACATTTAGCGTTCTATTTTCTTAGTCATTTCTATTAACCTACCATGTACTTTAGTGTTATATCATTGAATATGCCTGTCCTCAAATTAATTTTCTTTTAATTCCTGCAGACAAAAGCAGCTTATGTGTTAGTCTACCAGAGAAAGACTTTGAATCAAAATAGAAAATCTCTTCGACCTATGAAGGATCAGCTTACGAGCTCATCCATTTCTATTAACAGTAACCACAGTGTTTCCAAGTACTCTGATACTTCTGTTCCTAATGGAGTTGGTGCAGCAAGTGAGGAAGATGATATGGAAACAAATTAAAACAACTAGAATACAAATATCAGATGACTTTTGCTGTTTCCTCTAGGTTTCAGAAAACAGTTTTTATTGACAACGGAATGTTCGGATAAACAGATGCTATGAGATAATAGTTTGTTTTTTTTTTTAAATTGTTTTCCAAGACTTTGTACTCTGCACACTTCTGAAAGATTTTATATATGACACATTAGAAAAATCTTAATACTCAACAGCCAGTTACATCCTGAAGAAATATTTGGTATCGCCTAATGCATCAGGGTCTGGATTTTTTTTTTTTCTCTTATATTATAAAATGATACAAAATTTCCCACAGCTTTTCATGGATTGAAATTTTTGCTGTCACAAATTTTTTTAAAACCTTTTTATTAAATTAAAAATATATCATCATAATAACATTGTAGCAGCTCATAATAGTTGGCTTATAAGTAAGGTAAATTTCTTTGATAAAGCTTATGTAGTGTGGCTAAGGATATAACCATTATAATACGTGTATTAGTGTTATGGATGATAAAAAGATGTTTTATACAACGTCAGAAGTCACCAACTCACATTAATTCTTTATGTAATGTATACAGCATTTCAAGGTTGGATTATGCTGTTTAAAGGGAGTCTTCATTTTTTCATAGCTGTTGTAAAATTGCATTGTATGGTACCACATGCTTTGTATGAGTTCTTCTTTATGACATCATAATTCAGTTTGTCAACGAGAATTATATGTGCATTAGCATTTTGAGCTATTATCATATTAACTGATTCACAATGTCAATGAACTATTGGCTTTAGGAAATGCACAAAAGTAATACTGTATTCAGTTAATATGTGCATTTATTCTTATTCTCTAATATCTGAGCACTGGTTTAATTTCCATATGGGTCAGTAGAAATTGTATAGTTTCTTTACAAGGCATTACTTAATTTTGTTATAGAATGATAGATAAATTGATTATATATTTTTTTGTTTCAAATTTATGCTGAAGAATAAAAAAAGTAGCATTTTTAAAAGTTACATACATTTTACTGAAGCTTATAAAATTTAAATTCTGATTCCTCTCCTCACCCCCCCCCCCCTTTTTTTTTCCAAAAAAAAAAAATAAAGTATATCTGAAAGAATTTGTAAGATTTGTTTAGCAGGAATGATTTCAGAATTTTAAATGATGAGTGCTGCAGATGTCTAAGTCTGATTTAGGTCTGCCTTGATGTCTCAGGAAAATATTTTCATCAACTGTATCTGTCATACTTATCTGTTTTGTTTCTTTACTATTGCTCCTCTGTGTTTCTTCTAAACAGTTTTGTTGGATATTGTCTTTAATATAACTGGACATTTCAGTAATTTGGTTACATTTGTAATTTGTTAATGAGGGGGTATATTACTTCCTGATATTTTAAAAGAGTTACATTTCTTGAGAGTCCTGAAGATGTTCATTGGGTTCACCATGATGAGTCCAAAACATGTATGTCTTTATTACCAATGTACATTTTTCACCCAAGTAAACTGTATATAAATTATAGCAGCTGATATATATATCAACCTATATATCTATATTTATTTGTGTGACTGTTATCTACGGCTGAATGTTTCTCAATAGGCTACTTGCAATGTTTTTGTTTGAGGTTTATATGGGCTTTAGAAAATTTTCAGGTTTATGGTCGTAAGAAAATATATATCATAACAATAGTTCTGAAAAAAAAATTTTTTAACTTAAATTTGGCATTTGACTGATTTTACTGAAAGTGTAACAAATTTAAAACTGGACTGACAGAAAATTTTTATTGACACTATCAATAAAATTGGCTTATTTATTTCATGTTGTCTTTTGGCAGTTGATTTTTTATAAAATACTTTTCTTGAAAATTAAATCTAATGTTGAAACACAATGACTTATTGTTGTAACAGTAAATCTAAGAGTAGACAAATTAACTGCTACCTTTGTTTGATAATATCCATTTGGTGCTTTCTATGGTAATACATCAACACTAATTATTATAATGAGAAAACAATATACATGTACATACTTGGTGACTGTATGGTAGTATCTTTTTGTCAATAAAAATTTATGTATGTGCCATAAAAAGTACTGCATTTGAATTTGGCTAAACAAAGTTTTAAAATATTGTGCGTTTATTTTCTTTAACTGTTGCAGTTTAAAAAAAAAAACACAAATTATTGCCAATAATACATGAGTATAACAAGCAACTAGTAGCCCAACAACAAAGATTATACAAATTGTCAACATGAGCAAGTTTATTTACTCAAAATGTGCCGATCTAATACATTTTATCTAAAGAAGGCTGCCATTTGTGGGTTCAAATCCTTACTGTAGCATTCATGATACTTGAAGACACTTTGTTGTAGGAAACTAAACCTGGCACTTCAAAATAGGGACACGTGTTTCTAGGTTAAGGTGCAAGAACAAAAACTTCATTCTTGCAGTGACATAATTGGATTGTTCATGATGATTAAATGGCGTGTTGACTGGTAGAATGTGGGCCCAAAATTAAATCTCACTCTTGTTACTTCCGTTTTTCTGTGATGTTTATACTTTTGGGCCCAATAACTTTAAAAAAAAACGTAAAAAAAATAAGCTTCTATTAAAATGCACTAAAAATTATTTTTTTTTAAATCCTAATATCATACGAATATTTATATGTTTTATCATGGGCGTCGCTAGGAATGTTTCCAGAGGGGGGCGAAAAAAAACATGTTTTTTATTTTAACTGACTATGCCATACAGGTTTATTTCCTAATTAAATTCAAGTTAAACATTAATTATTTATACTGACTTAAATAAATGTATTTGAAAATTCAAGCATTTTGACTACAAGTACAAGCATGTTCCGATTTTAATTTTTTTGTTTGCATTCTGTAGCTTTGTTGTGTACAAGGATCTTTCGGGGCCCTTAATCTTCACTCCTTCGTCACTACTTAAGATATGTTAACATTCAGCCACCTAGAACAAGCAGAACACCGCTAATACTTCACATTGAACACTT